>JAHZNE010002559.1:0-26338 GCA_027744055.1 Callyntrura sp. NNG-2020 | reverse complement strand
AGGATTTTTGAGGAACATTGAATTTTTTTTACCAAAAATCATCAAAGGGGGGCCAAAACCAAAATGTTTTAAAAAGCCCCAATATTTGGCTTGCTTAAATTTAATTGTACAGATAAATAAATTTACCGGTGAAATTTTGACTTTCAGATTGTTTGATACCGTTCTCATTTTTCACAAAATTGTTTAGGTTATAGTAGTGTATAGTGCGATTGTGATATGGCTTGCGATAACTCCTAATCATTGTATATTTGTATATTTTGGTCTGACATCAGCTTAGCGGTATCTTAAGTTCGACAAACAATTTTCTTTTTTACACAATATGTGCCAACAATTATTTTCACAATTGTATCCCCAGTTCCAAAGACTTGGCTTACAAGGCACAGCACGAATAGGGTAACAGGACTAACCAGTAAAGGGATCCGTCATGAGCAATCCTAAACAACTTTTTTCAGCGAATAATTAATCATAAAAATAGGAAATTTAGTTAGCCGTTTAATTAATTTAGTACATTCTTAGACAAGAAATTCGTCGTATATATTTAGCATTAAAAAATAAATAAATTGTTGTTATGTATAACATAATAATAACTGTACAAGGCACTTTGATGGGATCATGGGATGCATGTTTCAATAAAATGCACTGTCTTTATAAAGTAACCAAACTACAATTGACCAGGCCAGGCCAGGTAAAATTGACCGGCTGTGAATTATGAAGAAAGCAATATCATGTAAAAGAGAAACTTCTCTAATGGTTGTTTAACTTGCAACACCGGTTAGAAAACATTTTTATTCAAATATTGGACATGACCTAATTAGTGCGGGAAAGACTCAACATTTGCAGGTCGCGACATTACATCGTAACTATAGAAACCGTCCAGCCTTTTAATATCGTATTTTGCGACAGGTAAATAATAAATACCTTTATCCCTTTCCTCGTAAGCACACCTTTACTTGTGCCACACACGAAACAACAGCCGAGTTGCTACGGCGGCATGACATCCAACATCATCACCACCACCACCATCAGAATAGCTGCTGCAATTTTACTGCAGGTGCACGAAAGACTCCAAGCAAAAAGCAGAGAGGCCTAGAGAGGCAGGCTAGATGGAGATCAACGAGACAGATTGAACATTGCATTGATCAGGAGTAAAGCAGTAGTAACAGCGAAGTGAAATAGAAGAAGTAGAGCCGAGCCTACTAAAAGCAGAGAAATTAGCAACGACGGCAACTATGCTCCTGATTTTTTCCACCTCTGCTCTCTCACTCACTACCAGCCACAGCCAGACAGATCAACCAGACTACTGCTGCAGCACGACTAAACTGTTTCTGTTGTGAGTTGTGACTTGCGGGTGTTTTTTGCGACACAAAAAAGAACACACCTTTCTTTTTCTTTTAGTCCATTCATAAAATGAGTAAAAACGTCAAGTGAGTAGTAGGGGATTTTAGCTTTTGCTGATGATTTGATTATCTGCTGATTGTTGGTCATAAGGTCCGTTTTAACGATTTATGGTTCATTTTTTTTACCTTGTTTGCCCGTCTCGTGTGATGATGATGGCATGTTTATTATGAGTAAGAGAGATAACAGTAGTAGTAGTGAACCGCAAAGAGCATAGCACACAAATAGACGACACGGTGGAGTCAAGGAATATAAGACTTACTCAGCTGTGTGGCCGAAAGGGAAAATTATTTTTCATGATACCTCAATTTGTACGTACTATTATCATAACTGACATGCTACTTACGCATTCCAGGTAGAGTAGCAGGTGGCATTTTGTACCGAGTGGGTGTCATTCTTTCTCGTTGGAAAGAAAGGATATATATTATTATAGTTGTACATGTTGATAAGTTCAAACTTGCCAAAGTAATTGTTTTGTTGGGCGAAAGAGAAATATTTATGCCGAATTTATATACTGTCAACTGTGTTTGTTTGTTGTTTTGTAGGAGCCTGACCGGGTAGAATACGAAGATGAAATTAGGGTGAAGGGAAGGACCATTTACGCTTTCCTTATCCATCTTGTTCATTATAAACAATACTAGAAGTTAATTTGTAGTTAAAGTAATTGTTAGTTAGTAATATTTGTACAAATGGGATACGTTTTGAACTGACTGTTACTAATAATCTGTACGTTATTTATGAACTTCATTCCCGGTGCCTGATTCATTGTGCACAGTCTTCGAAACTACCTCTAGTAATTGTGTAGGTATAGAAATTTACAAAATACAGGAGTAACTGAAAACTAAAACCTGGTTTAGATCTCTTACAGATAGATTATATTAGTAATTTTGTGTAGTTTATGAAGCCATACAGTTCCTATTGTATTGTACGTACTTCAACTTTTATTGAAGGGTTATACTGTGTCTTAAGTTGTAAGTAATTTTATGTCGTTTTGTTTCAAAACTCTATGTAACGTGTTAAACTACTTTATGTACTAATTGAATAGAACAACAAATCTGTTCATACCAACATTACGTACAATACTTTTTTACTACTATCCTTTTTTACTCATCCTACATATCTCTTTCTTTTCTATTTCTCAATTGGTCTGACTAGTTAGGAATTTTATAAAACAGGTCGTCGTTTATCGTTGTATACTGTCATCTGTTTGCTACATGTAAATTAATGAAATTGATTTGTACAAAAGTAACTACTGGGTAAACAATCACGGATTCAAGCTACAAAATGTTTAACGCAACACTCAGTTTCTTCTACAGAAATTTGATTGAGGTATCTGTTTAATGACTCAACTACGTCTTTCAATATTATAATAATATTGATAAATATTATGTTGTAACCATATCTGTTAATCCTTTTCAGGCGCCAAGTTACCATTTATATCTGGAGGCAGTCTTAATCTTATGGGTATTTTGGTTACTCCGTAAAAAGAAACAGTCTGAGAAAATAAAAATGCTTACCTCGGAGGTAAAGATTTTGTTAATTTTTAAAGACAAACATTTCTTTCATAATTTTGTGGCTATTATTTTTAGTTTGTGCATTGTTGTATTTCCTATTTATGCGTAGGAAGAAGAGCAAATTATTAGTGCTTGGAATCCTCGACCTTTGGTCGATCTCGAGAAAGAGGATCTAACGGACTACTACGACCACTCACATATTTGGGGGCCAATCACTGGCCGCCCAGGAAAGTACCTAGAAATCGAGGATGAGAAGTTTTTGAATTTGGCAACACATAATTACCTTGGTCTGGTGGATAACGAAAGATTAGACGATGCTGCAGAAAAGTGTATTCGACGGTATGGAGTTGGCTCCTGTGGACCTCGAGGTTTTTATGGAACTGTTGGTTAGCTAATAACATTTAAAATGCTGACTAAATCATTCATACAGTCAATTAATTTAAACTAAATTTAACTTGATTATGTAGATGTTCATATTCAACTTGAAGAAAAAATTGCTGGATTTCTGAACTTGGAAGAAACCGCGCTTTACTCATATGGGTTTGCAGCAGTTTCAAGTGCTATTCCATCATACGCAAAAGCCGGTGACGTCATATTTGCGTAAGCTATTTATATCTAATAATTACCATTATCTTTAAATTCGGAGACAATCATAAATCAGAACTTTGTTGGCTATTACGCTTAAACATGTAATTTGTTTTATGTTTTGCATTGTCCAACATATTAGCAAGTGTACAATTATGCACATAGCATGCGAAATGTGACGCCTAGTTGCTGTGAAAAAACCTCTGTTATAATCACAAATGTATCTCATGTGTGTTAATATTTTAATTGTAGTGATGAATTGGTAAACTTTCCTATACAACGAGGGCTTCAAGCATCACGAAGTAAAATCATTTACTTTAACCACAACAGCTGGGAAGACTTACAATTGAAATTAGATGAACAAAAGAAGATTGATAAGAAAGTAATATATTGCTTTGTATTAAATAGTTCAAGCCATATGTTGAGTTTTATTACTTACCACAATTTTTCTTTTTTGGTTGGTTGGTGGGGTCTAGAACGCTAAAAAGGCAAAAACTATTCGTCGTTTTTGCGTTGTGGAAGGATTATACGTGAAAACTGGAGATATATGCCCCCTTAAAGAAATTGCTAGGATTTGCAAAGATCACAAAGTTCGACTCTTCGTGGACGAAACTATTTCTTTCGGTTCATTGGGGAAAACTGGACGCGGAATTACCGAACACCTTGACGTTTCTGTAAGTATGAAGTACTAACGAATCTATTATATCTATTAATTATATTTCTATTTAGTCAAGCTAAACATGAGTTATATTTTTCTGCATGTCGCCATCAGGTCAAAGACATTGATTTCATAAGTGGTAGCTTGGAACACGGCTTAGCTTCATTTGGAGGATTTATTGTTGGACCTTCGTTTGTTGTCGATCATCAACGAATATCTGGACTTGGTAAATTCCCATCTAATTTAAACTCAACGTATATTCATTTCCGCGACAATAGAATATTAGTATTTTTACTTTTTTGTGAACGTTCGAAGGTTATTGTTTTTCTGCTTCATTACCGCCATTGCTGGCTGGTGCTGGTATTCAGGCCCTGAGTATTGTGGAAGAAAATCCAGACATCATCACGGAATTACAGGATAAAAGCAAGTACATGCATCAGTAAGTGGTATTACTGTTAGCGTTATAAATATTTACTTAATCCATTGTGAATGTCTAACTTTTCGATTTCATGTTGCTATTTGTGTTATTTCAGTTCTGCAGAGAACAACCTTAGTGTTTTCTTTTTAACCAGTGATGAATTATCACCGCTTAAGTACTTGTACCTAGTGAATTCCCATTTGATTCCTCGTAGCATTGTGAGAAGTTTACTAGACGATATCATCATCTATGTAAGTATACACTTATGAATAGTGATGTGGATGTTAGTAATAATCACATAGCCAATAGCCGACAAAGTGTAAAAGTTGTAACATTTATTTACTTTTCAATTAGGTAAAAGAAAACTTCAAAATCGCTCTTACCCAACCAAACTTTCTGGATAAAGAGTACATCCTTCCTATTCCGAGCATTCGAATATGTATGAATCGTTTGTTGACGTACGACGAAATCGATCTAGTTGTAAAAGCTATCGAGGAAGCCTGTGTTGTCTTAAACATGTATGAAATCTTGCTGGACAACATTGACGACGAAGAAGCTAAGCAACAGTTGATTGACGCTTATAAGATCCATAAGGAGAAACAGTTGTAATAGCTATTAAGATTTATCATAGTCAAAGAAACATCTTTTGTAACCATGCATGTAAAATACTATTGCATAAAAGGTTTATCTCGTGTACCCTTGTGTCGTGCTGATTGCGATACTAAAATATTTGAATTTGCTTCTGTGATTTCCTCCTTCAATACATGTGTTCATTTATCTTTTATATTATATTGTAATGGATTTGCATCTGTTGTCCCTCTCCAGTCCACCGAACATTCAGTACATTCTTGAACGCCCATTCCATTATCTTTTTGCTTACCTTATTTACATGACTATATTTCATCATTAAACCGAGTTTAAAATATTTAATTTATAAATATATAAACGTTTAATGGTATTTCTGTTTACCCGTCCTCACTAGTACGTATTTATATTACGTAGAACTGTGTAGATATAATGTTATGAACCCCAGAAAAAATTGATGCTACCTATATATCCTACCTCAGTGTATTTCAAGGGTTTAGAATTATAGCAGATTGGACAAATCCGTGTAACTTAGAAATTAGCATGCTTGTTGCACGCCAAAAAAGTGACTAGCTTGCAGTGTAACGCTTTTCTGTACAAACGATGTTAAGACCATTCTATTTCAATGTCCAAAGAAGACATATTTAGTACTTTTAAAATTTAGAGTTACTTCAACTCATGAAGAAATTTACATTTGTGTTTTTTTCTTAAATTAAAGACTGCGTTCATCCATTTAATGGCATTTTGATTTTGATTGGAATTAGATTGTTGAACTGACAACACTAGTATTATACCATGTCAGATGCTTTGCATACCCACTTTGCAACCGCTCTTCACTATTAATCCTCTATCGACATAAATAATAACACCAGAATAGATCTGAATAAGATCTGATCTGACAAAAAGCTGGAACATGAATGGTTATCTACGATTTGGAACGTCTATGGTTGAAATGCTACTTAATATGAGGTACATTTCGAAATCCTTACACAGCTCATTTTAATATTCAGTAATTTTTCTACTAATATATGTGTACGTGTGGCTGATTTCTGTTACTTTGATAGTTATATCGCAGTTGCATATACGTCGATAAGTAATTAATGAAGGCTCATTATATCAACGTAATTCAGTATCTATTAGTTGACAAGTCTCCGATGTTGATGTCAGACGTAGCCGTAAAGCATATGTGCAACGTTTGACGTCATGATTTCTTATGCATAATTAGATTATATTGTATACAGGATGGATGGGCTACGAAAACCTTACTTTACTACAGTTGCATCAACATTTTAACCTTCGTTTGTTCCTTCCGACATATCTATATGAACGCAAGTCGTCGTTGAGTCCGTTATGTAGACGAGGTATACTCAAAAACAAACGTGCCTTTCATGCATGTAGAACAACCGACCGACAGGAGGAGTGAAGGTTGCCCTTATAAAAAATATTGACAAGGAAGGTCAAACTTGTCCGATTGTTGTGGCTTTTCAAAAAGTGTTGTTTAACAAAACGTTTCAAGCTCCAATAACAAGTATAAATTTCTCAATGAGTTCACACACTTTAACGTTGGGGGTAAGAAAATCACGCATCCGCATCCCGTACTGCGTAAAAGAAAGACTGAGGAGTAGCCCATAGTGCTAGCAAGCGTTTTTGTCTCTTCTTAACATTAATGGCATATTTGCTTTAAAATATCACTTCATTGGTTAGTTCTGATGACAATCACAATCAGCTTATTATTCTGGGTTGCTCTGCTGATAGTTCGTTTTGAGTGTCATGGTGAAAGACCGGATTAAATGCAATATTTAGCTAAATTCGACCTTAAATATACCATGCATAGCACAAACTAGAAATATTTATACTTTCAATGATATTTTTAGGGGCACGTTATTTTGTGTCTACCACTTGATAAAGGTAGTTTCATAAATTTATTTTTCTATCGCAATTTTACATTGCTATATTTAATTAATTGAGCTATTAGACTATAAAAAATCAATTGTACTATTATTATTATTGTCTTTCCTATTTTCGAACTTAAGGGATAAATATGTTAGCCCAGGTTTAAGTGTAAAATTGTAAAAGACCTAACGAATATATCAAAAGCTCTATTTCTTTGGTTATACCAGTGCTTCGTAATACGACTTAAATCTGTTGAGGACAAGGACATGATTTTCGTTTATTATTGCTTTGCTACGACGGCATTGTTGACAAATCCGGCGCTGTGGCACATTAAATATAAGTTTTAACATGATGTAGAGGGTGAACCGATCGAATCGTAATTACAAAGTTAAACAAACGAGGGCGTGAAGCCCTTCTTCAAACTAAACTGATGCACGTATGAGAGCACACAGTTATGAGTTTTTCTCTTCCTCGGTCCCTTTTCCTATGTATTCTCTACATTCTCTACACTAATGCTAAATGGAGGGAGACCAACGCTCCCACTCCCACGCTGGTTTCGTTTGGTTCTTGTTTTGGTGATGCGACCGAGGTACAATTCCTCTTCGTGTAGATAAATAACTATATTCAATATTGTCATCACATCTAAGCCCGACCACGAATCAACCTCGCTGGTGGAAGTTGAGAATATAAACTCCAGCAGCGTGAAGCTCCAATTTCATCTCGTTCAAAGGAACTACATACCTACCAGTTCCTCTTAATAATTTTACAGTCAAAGTATGTGCTCACCTTCGGTGTCTCCATCATTTTACATCTCCACCTCCCACCAATACGGCTAAAGAATTGCTTAACAGGATACGGGTGTCTGGTTTCTCCAAACAGCATAATATGGATTGAGTTTCTTTCCTCTATTTCACAATCATTGATCACAATTTTTCTTTGGTGATAATATTCATAAGATATTAATATTCAAAGCAGGAGAACAACAAATAGACAAGCAAGCGTCCGATAAAATCCGATACGAATCGATTTCGCAGAATATGAAATTGTAGATAAACAAGCAACAAGACAACAACAAACGAGGTACTTGGATTAACACGCCGAGAATTAAAAGAAGAAGAAACTTTCTACAGATATTTAACATCTTGTACGTGTGCACACAACCACACGTTGACATCACATTATGGTGTGAAGCAGTCGTGCCATCTAATTTACATGATGTACCAATAGATTGCGATTTCGCGTGGCCTTTTCTCTCCAGCATTACGACATCACGTCCTCCTTTCGTTTTTTGTCTCTTCGTCCACGTTTTAGCACTCATCCTCTTCGTGATCATTTCGACCTGAGCAACTACTACTACCAAGAATGCTCCATCTTCCTCACTATCCTCACTCCTTTCTCTGGGAAATTTATGGGTAGTAGGTTGGTTGGAGGGTAACTTGCCAATTGCCATATAGCCAAAGCAGAAGCATATTAAACATAAATACATAAATACAACAACGACAAAGATGCTCAAAACACAATTCACTTCATTTCTTTATTATTTCGATTCCGAAGGTCTCCCAATATTATGATTTTGTAGGACACACGTCAAAACAGTAAACATCCATCATGCATCTTTCCCTTGAATTATTAAATAGACACATACATGTATACATTTTGTCCCTAATTGGATATATCCGGATACTTACATGAATGACCCTTATACTGCTGCTAGGTGGTTGCCTTCGTTTCGCCTATCCGAAGTTCGAAACACAATATGAATGCATGTCACTCAAGAAGATTGAAAAAGCAAAAGCGTCGTGCGTAGTCCTTCTCCTCCTGTTCATCTGCTTTCAAATTTCCTAATAATATGGTAAACCATGCCATGCCGTAGCATCTCTCTCTCTCTCTTCTAGAAGCACAGCCCACAGTAAGTAAGATCTTTTTCGTATTGACGGACTAGTTGTAAACGATAGATAACCAAATCCAAAAGATATGAAATGGTGGGACTCTGTAAGAGAAAAAGAAAGAGCAGAGAGGAGGGAGCAAAACTACCCTTATCCTTATTTTTACTCTTACAATCAGAGAGACGGGTGTCTTTCAGGTTCATCATCATGAGGGAAGGATAGCAATACTCAAATGATATTTTTCAACACAATATGTAAACGGTCGTGTTTTGGGTATCGTACCCGTACCACTGGTTTATGCTAAATTTATGCTATGCGATCGATTCAACGTTTTACTATACTACAGGCTTCTACGATATGAAGGTAGTTACACTACTACGAGCACGTATAAGTTTTGACTCGAGTGTATCTTGTCCTGGCGTCACTCACTACATACATATGCTTACCGTATATTCTCCAACTATTCTCGGGGTGAAATTTCTGATTTTTCTGCCTTTATCCAGGCCTTAATTAGGGTCAGCTATAATTTAGGGTATATCAAAAATGTTGGTTATTGTACAGGGAAATGTTCAAAGGTCCCTTTCTATTCACAGGGTGCAAAACAGGGCCGCTTCTAATTTGAGTCAAGGGGTGATATTGGAGAACTTGCGGTACTTCTTCACAGAAAAAAACTTTGGGACTATATGAACATGAACAGCACAATGGAATCCTCTTTCTGAAAGGGAATCAGCAGTTATGACAACATGGTTAGGGTAGGAAAAGAGTTAAAAAACTTAATAGCTGAGCCAGCCTAAGCTTTCTGTTGCTGCGTGTGCACAGTATATGCTAAAAAATGAAGCGTTTATCACCCTCCCACACTGTGTGTGTACTCACAGATGGAGAGTGTTGTGTTTGTTTCTGTGCTCGCGAGTGTGTTTAAAGATAGAAAAATAATAAAATTACTTGATCAAAATTACATCTTTTGAAAAAATTACTCACCACAATTAACTGAAAAAGGGCTAAAAACCGCAAGAGTGGACGGTTCAGTTATAGAGAAAACTGAATATTATGCGCCCCTTGTGTTTCGCCCTGGCGTAATAAATTTTGCAGGTTGCAAAAAACATAGTTCAAAATTCTATTTATAGGCCTCTTTCATAGGGTCATCTTGGGGGCACAACCACATACACTTTATGCAGTCATCTGGTTTACAAAAATAGTCGCTTACACTATTCCCCCACCGTTAAAATGTAAAGGGGCTACTTGAATCACCAAGGAGATTACGTAAGTTTCCGCTGATTTTCCAGTCCTCACACATACATTACATGGATTTTCAGTAAATAAAATTGTTGGTACCTTTTATGATAACCTTTCCTTAAAAACATTATGTCTACACAAAACATGAGATAAACGGCTGACATCAGCTGTTGTAATTGTACATGGAGCCAAAAAATTACGGCTGCCTGCCTTTAACCAATGTGTTTTTTGCCTGTATGTTGCTACTACTACTTAACTGGCATAACCAACTCACATCAGACACAAAAACGTTTTTGCAGAGCAACGCGCATGATGAGCGAAAATAAAATAAAATTTACATTAAATATGTTTTGTCTGGCGATGGCGAAGGCAACAACCAATTTTCCACTATTACTACGATATTAATTAAATGTCACCATAATTACATGATACTTAATACACATTTTCTACATAATAATGCTATGTTTATTTTTTCCCGCGGAACTCATTACAGCCAAAGAGCATTCGGTACGCCGTTAAAAATGAAAGGTACAAAAATGTTTTTATTACACCTTCTCTCGACTAACTTGACTCGATCTGCACTGACTGCAATTGATTGGTCTTGTGGTTACTCTAATAGACTCTAGATAGATACATCTACAAGTGCGAAATTTCAACCCGCCGCGAAAACTTAAATTCCCCTAACCCACTACTTCCCCTATGAAGCGAATCCCTTTTGTTTTTTTTATGTTGGCAAATAAAATGTCAGCAGTTCCCGAGCTCATTCTTATGAGCGGCATAATACATAATGCACATACACAATGGCATTTGGAAATGTAATTAATGGCCAATGAACGGTCAAAGCTCTAACCCAGCATGTAAATGTGTGCACGGTAGGGTTGAATTTTGTACGTGCGAAGTATCTAAAAAAAACTTACAATTGGTCGGACTTGTAATTTGTAACACCACTCCTAATGCATCCTGCATAACAAACTGAAAACAAACATTTTTTATGTACTACGCTATGCACTATGTATGCACTTTCTGTTGGGCTGGATTAAGTTACTAAACACATGTACACTTGTTACTAAATATGTAAACATTGAATCTAGTTTTATAGATTTGTTTAGCTACTCTATGGTTTTACTGTCTGGCTATGCAGCTAATCTATTTTTATGTATATGCAGTATGCGAGTATTGAATAGAAAGAATCAGATATGTAAACATTAGAAATGTCGAAGTTCATCATCATGATCAGGATGAATCTTGTAATCATGCGATGATTCTTTAGTCATTTTAGAAAATGATCTACTGCTACCACTAAACAGTCCGATTTTAATTATAGTTATGAATATTCCGTATTTAAGCACATTACATTGCCCTGTTGATGAATTATTGTTTGTAGTTTTTTTTCGCTTGTACTATATCTGTTTTAAAAATAGTGATAAGTTTTAAGATAAGTAAGTAAAATAGTTTTTAAAGATAGTGGTTCGTAATGCTCACACGATTACGAAGTAGACTTATGTGTTGCGCTGATCGTGGTAATTTAATGCTTGTCAATTGCTTGTAATTTATCAAGGATTACTAATAAATGGGGCGATACGGGACTTTTAAAATTACGTTAGATTGAATTGAGATGGATGATATAAAAAAGTAGTTAGTTTTTTCAAGAATTTGCATGAAGCAAACGTTTTACGGTTGGTATACTGTTAGAAAACTTCAAAAATTGGAAGTTAAGTCTGATTTTTCCATCCGTAGTATGTCCAGTCAGTTTACACACTTTGCTAAGTACATTGACAACTGATACGCTTAAATATTTGCACTGAAAAATTGCCCATATTTACCGGCAATTCTTTAATAATGAGCTTATCGCTTTTAGTTTACTAGCTAACTTTTTAGCTAGCACAAGGCTGAATACAACTTATTACTGACGCTTTTTTCGATTGCACAGCGTACGGCATTTGGCCTGCTTTTTTAATTTCGGAAGACGCTTTCAGTCGTCCGATTTATTTTCCATTGCAACATTTCAATAAAAAAATATTTGAAATAAATAGATCCACCGGGAAGTAACCCAACACATCCTACCGAAAAGACGATCACACTGACGCTGACTTCGCCTGCCCCAGGACAAGGAGCACAACAATTGCATTCACAAGGTCCGACGGGTGGCATCACCACGCCACTAATAGTAGCTAGCACTAGTGTTCTCCCATCTGTATCATCTGCTATCGGAGGAGTTAGCTCGTCAGGGACGTCAGCGATTCATGGTCCTGTTAGTATACATTATGCAGGATCCGGACTTGGCGGTCCTGGAATTCAACAATGCATTCCAAAAGTGAGATACCATTTTTTACAATAAGACTTTTGTCTGAATCTTTTTAGTTATTCAGTAGTTGCAGATTATTCAGTAAATAGTCGAATAATACGTGAAATCTCAAAATTTACAGCCGCAACCAACACAAAATTTTGTACTTGGAACGGGAGGTCCCCCGTTACTTGTATCTGGCGCCACCGTCATACCAGGTGGTTCACAAGGTATTGCAAGCCTAACTACAGTTGGTGCAGCCGCTCCAGGCAACTCTACTGGACATACCTCTGTAATATCGCCATATACGTCTGCTTTAAGCACACCGATTCAAGCAAACCTTACAAAAATCCCGCAACAGGTACGTATAATAGTAAGATGACGAATTTTGAAAAGCAAAAGAAGACTTATTAACTTAAAAATAATTGCAATGCTGTATTTCTATCTCGTAGGCACCGACAACCCAAAGTTATGTCGTTTCCACAGGCATAAATTCAAATGTATGTGGACCTGATAGCGGAGATGAAGGAATCCCGGTGTCTATCCATGTTACTAACAATATATCTTCTGGTGGCCCTGGAGATCCTATTGGATCACAGGACGGACATGGACAGTCTGAGGTATGTATGCAGTAGCGAACTAGCGAGTCTCCTCATTGTCTTTCTTGTTTTTGTAAATAACTCTGCAAGTGCATAATTACTTGTACATGGAGTATATCATTATATCTTGAATGTTCGGTTGAAGTGATGGAATTTACCGTTATATCCAAATCCAAATAGTACAGGGTAATTGGCTCGATTGTTTCCATCAATTCAACCAATTATTCAAAATATACCCACTTTATAATAGCATTTCGTTGTGTGCCATTTTCCTCATTCTGAGTCATTTCTTCTTTTGAACAAAGACTTGCTGACTCAATCCCATATGGAATATGTAGAATAGTATTTGCATATTATGTGTGTTTTCTATGGGGCGAAGCAGTCATGCGATACGGCATGATATGATGCTGTTCAACTATATGTATGTATTTGCCAACACACTGCATTACATATATGAAAATTCAAACGTAGGGATCCTTCAGAGAGGGATTTTTTGACATTAGCGGTTTTTGAGCGAGGCAAGGACTAGGTGGATTGCCCTTGAAAGCTTGTCAAAAGTAAAAAAGTTTGAAACAAAAGCTGAGATTTTTTTGTAAAACGTACAGCTGCATGATACAGGACAGTTTGAATTAATTTTCACGTTTGTAGCTGAAGAAACCTAGGAAAAAACATTACAAGAGAATAAAACAATAGCACTCAGATGTGTTACGTTTGTTTAATAGTACATGAAGTAAATTTGTTTGATTTTCAAATTGTTATTATACATAATTGATATATTGGGCTACCTCATTTAACAGCAACGATTGAAGGTAGAAGATGCATTAAATTATCTGGATCAAGTTAAGTACAAGTTCGGTAACCAGCCACAAGTTTACAATGACTTCCTGGATATTATGAAAGAATTCAAATCACAAAGGTAATATATATTTTGTTTTTTTACTATATTAAAATAAAATAAGATACCTTGTTGCATGTGTAACCGCCTTCATATACTTTTGATAAGACTTCTTATAATTCATAATTACGCCGTTGTCATATTCTCATTTCACTCTGTAGTATTGACACACCTGGAGTAATCAGCCGTGTATCTCATTTGTTTCGTGGACATCCAGAGTTGATCATGGGTTTCAACACATTTTTACCTCCGGGATATAAAATAGAGGTTCAAATGAATGATCAGGTTAGCTGTACACGACGCAATGGCAGAAACGTTATTGATTTTATTGATACCTTATACAAGTGTAAAAAATCATGTACACATTTCTACGAATAATCTAGTTGCCTCTCGGATCACTGCAGCATGGAATAAATTATAAAGTAACCACTGTACATACAACAGGATTGTTGAATCAACACTCTTCTACTACTCTCGTTCAGCAGCATACTCCAAGTATTCCAGTTAGATCCACCGTAACGCATCCTGGGTAAATATTAATTTAATGAATGCGTTAAGTGCACGCACTGTTTACAAATAATACGTCGTGATCCTTTCTAACAGTATTCTGTTGAAAACGGTTTGCAGGGCAACATCAGGTCAGTACGTTGGTGTGGCCGGTAGTGTGACTAACACGATTCAACCTATTAGTAACGTCACCATTACTAATACTCGTTCGTTATCACCCGTTCGACCACCATCACTACCATCAAGTGGGAATACCTTTGAAACTGTTGGGGCATCCGCCTTTACACACTCACTGGCCTCTCCATTTGTACAAAATGCATTTCCAACTCTACAGAGCCAGCCGGTGGAATTCAATCATGCGATTACGTATGTAAATAAAATAAAGGTTAGTGTTTCTTATATGTTATACAGTTACAGTTCTAAACTTCTACAACGGTTGAAAAACATGGATAATACAGTTTAAACCATTTAAAATCTAGAATCGATTTCATTCACAACCTGACAAATACAAGCAGTTCTTGGAAATACTGCATACGTATCAAAAAGAGCAACGGAATTCAAAAGACGGAGCATCATCTAAACATCTTACCGAACACGAAGTATACAACCAAGTTGCAAAGCTTTTTGAAAATCAAGAAGACTTACTTCAGGAGTTTGGCCAGTTCTTACCTGATGCGACTCCACCGCCTCCTGTTGTAAGCTCTGTTAGTACTCCGCGACAAAATACCTTGGTGAAGGTCCTAATCAATAAAATATTAATTAATACTCGCACTTCACTAACTACTAAATCAATAATGAGTGAATAATAATTATAATACCCAATTTTTGGTACCATGTAGGAGGTTAAACGACCTGTTGAAGAAACCAAAAAGCCGGCTAAAATAAGACAGGAATTTCCTCCCGCCGCACCTGCAGTTCAGCAACCTGTTAAACCGGTGGCATCCGCGCCGAAACGGTCCATTATGAACCAGTCGTTACCATCTGCGAAGAAAGTGAAATACACGTCGTCCTTTAAGGACATAAGCTTGGCAGAAGCTGGAAAATATGGAACGTTAAATGATTTTGCTTTCTTTGACAAAGTAAGCTATCTCAATACTATAATGCATTTAAAATAAATGGGGGATGTTGTAAAGATTTACACGTGTGATATCAACTGATTGTATACATTCTTTACTTAGGTTCGTCATTTGCTGAGGTCACAAGAAGTTTTCGACAACTTCCTACGAACCCTTGTACTCTATAACGATGAAATGGTCTCACGCTCTGAGGTTCTACAATTAGTTACACCTTTCTTATCAAGGGCTCCAGAACTGTTGGCTTGGTTTAAAGATTTCCTTGGACACAACGATCAGGCTGCTTCTCAGCAATACGAGCCTATTCAATCCGTTTCTAAACAGGAAAAGCTGTCTGAAGAACAAGTACTGGAAATTGGTTAGTACGATGCGTATTTTTGCATATTATAAATTGTTATTGTAATAAGAAGTTTTGTTTTAACATTTTGTTTCACATTATCTACGAGCATATTTTGAAAAATAAATAAGTTGGTGGTTTCGAAACTTATAATTAACAAGTATGATTATAAATTACAGCGACAAGAGCAAAATGCTGTTGAATCTGCAACTAATTCACAACAAAGCAATGGACCGCATTTATCATTACCTTACCGTGATCGCACTGTGCTAGATGACGCCTGTAATTTGCTTCTTCATCATGTCAGGCGCCAAAGTACTATCCAAAAGGAAGACAAGCGAAAGATCAAGCAGATATTAAAACATTTCATTCCAGACCTGTTTAATCACCCTAGAATGGAAATGTCAGATGATGAAAACGAGGAAGGTACGGTTGTGGTCGCACTACAATTATTTTTTAGGCTTGTCTTTAAATCTTTTAAATAGTTGCAAACTAATGTTTTCAAATTATTTTTCTAAAGAACATGAGCGTAGAAGTCCACCTGAATTTTTAATGAACGGGAGTAAAAATGGAAAAAGGAGCACACATGGATCATCAAAACGTAATGGAGGAAAATCTAAAAAAGATGACGATTCTGATCAAAATAATGAGGCTGGCTCATCTGGAGCAAATGGGAAAGGACAGGAATCTCGTCGTACCATGGCGAAACGTGAACTAAAGATAAATTTGGCTGAAGGGAAAAGAGGGAAGGGCAAGGTAAGTATAAAGATTTACATTTGAATATCAATGTATTGTGGATGGTGCAATATGTATAATCAACTGTCAACTTTATCTGTTTTACCAAGGACAAGAATGAAGATTCTCAGAACCAGCTGACATTGGAGGACTTAAATGTACTAAGCATGGACCAAGAACAGCTGGAAAAATTTACAATTCAGCACATAAGCTCGGTACAAGATAATGGCCTCACCTTCATGCCTTATTTAAAAAGAGACGTACATTGGTGAACTTATAATTTTTAATGCTATTTACTTTAGGAGGAAAATTACCGATTGTTTTTCGTGAACAACAACTGGTACGTTTTCTTGAGACTACATCAAATCTTGTGTGAACGGCTGACTAAGTTACTGGAAACTGCGACATCTCTATCCCAGAGTGAGCCAAAAGAGACACGAGATGCGAAACATTCTGCAGCTATATCACTTCGGTTGAAACCGAAACGTAAGTTTAGAAGTGCTATGTAACTATGTGCTAAGTAAATAGCTCGCTATAGTTTAAGTAATGTGGCTGGTTCTCCTTGTTTTGGCAATATAGCTGACATTGAGATTGAAGAATACTATCCAACTTTCCTTGAGATGGTTCGCAACCTGTTGGATGGAAATATGGAAACAAACTTGTACGAAGATCAACTTCGAGAAATGTTTGGAATACATGCGTACATTGCTTACACGATGGACAAAGTCGTAGCTAATGCAGTTCGGCAGGTAATGCGCTTCATGCTATGAAATAATTTTTGCATTTAAAAAATGTTACTGGTGAAACATTGTTGATGAATATAAAATTCTTTTTTCAATTCTTGTAATTTAATAGCTGCAAAACCTCGTTACCGACGAATCATGTCAAAAATGTCTTGAACTCTACCAATATGCTAACAGACGTGGAGGTTGCGGAGGATCCATTTCAGATGCACCTGAGCGTGTACGCTCGGAAGTAATTTATCAGCGAAGGGCTGAGAAAGCATTTGGTGAAGAAAATTGCATGAGAGTCGTAATTGTAAGTTGAAAAATATAACATGAGTTCAGAAACTGGCTAATAATTGTCTCCACAAGATGTTGTAAATTATATCTATATATTTTGTTTACATAAAATGTAGTTTCAAAAAAATTGTGAGATGACTATGGAACTACTAGACACAGAGCCACCACAACCGGAAGCCGAAGACCAGGCTGCGTGGTTCTCATATGTGGACAAATTCGTAAAGTCAGATGATGCAAATGATAATGATGGTAGAAACAAGTTGAGGCCCAACCCATTGTTTCTCAAACGCAATCGAAGAAAGCCAGTTATTGTGGACGAAGTGAAAAAGGAAATGGAAAGTGGAGATGCAAGTACACCTGCTCCTGCTGAAGAACAGGAGAGTATTACATCTGTTCGGTATTTAACTTTTATTAAAAAAGACAAAATAGAAAGTCATAAATTCATTTATTGTTAGGGCAGTTTAATGGATATTTGAACAATTTTCACAGTGTAAAAGAAGAGAATATTGAAGGCGATCTAACTCAACATGGCAACGTACAGTGCAGCTTTAATCCTGCATCGTACAAAATGGTATATGTTTGTGATGGAGAGGACTACTTGTACCGGAACCGAGCATTATCGCGAGCCAAGGAGGTAAGACAATTTAGTTTGAAGTCTAAAAAATTGTATAAATGTGATATTATGAGTTTTTGTAATACAGTCACCGTCAATATTTTGACTGCCTTAATTACGAGAAAATAAAACTAATATGTTTCTTTTACATTTTAGACGCACAAATGCGTGACACAATTGATGCAAAAAGGTTTCGACAAGTGGCACGAGGACTGGTTGTTAAAAAATACAACGAGGAAAGACCGTAGTGATTGTGAAGCGTGGCTAAAAGAAAGTCCGAAAGGTGACGCAGATGTCAGGGCAAAAAGAATCTTGAAAGTCGTAATTTCTGACGACGCGGATGCTCCGCCGTATCACCCAGTTAAACGTTACATCATAGGTACAGTATCTAATGAGCGCCATTAAGCTTATACATATTTCAAATTGAACGGTATAAAGTCAGTAAAGATAAGGACTGAGCTGTATCTCCTGTTTCAGAATTTTTTATGATTAAAAGGTTGAAATGAATTTATTTTATAAAAAAATTAAGAAGTATATTCTATTCAAGGGCCCGTTTCTAAGGTTTGTGGTGGGCGTGTTTTAAGCATCTCAATATCGAAAGTTTTTATTACAGTTTTAAAAACTGAAAAATTGTTTTATTTCTTGGAATGAGGGAACGTAAAAAATCTTATTGACTTTATGCCGTCATTGTGTTACTATATTTATAGGTAAGACACTTTTATGAATTCCTATTTACTTATTAGTAAGTATTTTCTTTTGTAGGATCTTGTAGCAAAATGCAATGATGTAATGCTATTCGAGATGTCTTTATTGTAGGTCCTCATCAGAGTTCAAACTAAAATGCCTGGGGTATAATACATAGCAAACAATCGAAGACGCACTCAAACCATGTATATTACAAGTACGGAATTCGTTTGTTGATGATTAATATCATCATCCATGTTTGAGCTTGTTCGATTTGTTGGCTTATTGCAGGAAAATAAAGTAGTGTCAGTTCTACATTGGTGGTCCCAAAAATAAATATAAATGTAGCATAGTATGGATTATACTTCATGCATCTTAATTTGAACTCTAATGAGGACATACATTACTATTATAGATAAAACTGATTATAATGAATGTTTCACTCGTTAAACTTGATGTTTATTCCTTTATTTCATTATATGAACAATTATTAATCTGTAGCCTGATTTTTACAGGGCTTCCTAAAAAATTCCGGATTACAAATAAGTATAGCTGCTTCATTTCCTTCAGACAAAGATGAAATTAAATAATATACTTTCAGATTAGATGTTAATCAGACACGTAGACTCCTAGCAACAAATCTCATGATTTTTAAAAGCTTATAAAACAATACAGATTGCGCGTTATATTGAAGGATTATTAAATTATATATAGTTTCAGAAGTTCTACAAAATTATCTTTATTATTATATATGAATAAATAAATCGTGATAACAATATCCATATCTGAGAATTAAGTATTTGAACATTATTTTTCATAATAATATTGCTGTACTAACATCATTTTTAGTTAAAACTTCAACACCGTCGTCGGTAATTAGTATGGTGTTTTCGAACTGGGCAGTCCTAGAACCATCTACCGTAACAGCGGTCCAGCCATCACTGAGAACCATAATTAAATCCATACCTTGAGTAATAACCGGCTCAACAGTAAAAACCATTCCTGGTAGCATTAACTCCAATTGGCTCGGTTTTTTACAATCTGTCACAAAATATAAAATTATGTAAGTTTACAAAGCAAATCTGTCGACAAATCTACGAATGGCCTCATCGACCGAATCTAATTTTATCATTTCTACATGAATAAGCGGTCTTCCTAATAATAACGGCAAATGTGTATTATTGGACTTTTAACTTACAAGAAAACAAACCTTAAAGATTATGTAGCAAAAACAACTCACCATAATGAAATATGTCAGGTTTTTCATGTACGTTTTTGCCTATACCATGACCAGTAAAAGTAGGAATAACTGAAAAACCGTTGGACGTAGCGTGAGCTTCGACCATTTCTCCTGTCATAAAAATAAAGAGAAGATTAGGAGTTTGGGAGGAGATTGGCAGATTTAGTTTTGTACCGTGTCAGTTCAGTGATTCTAACCGTGAGTGCACACATATTTCGAGGGAATTAACAAGACTAACTGACAACCATTGTATAAATGTATATGTTCATCACAAATTTAGTATATCTTGTATGTGCGAAGTATGTATCGATTCATTATTTAAAACGAACAACTTTTATTACAACGCCACATGTTATATGGTGGATCATTAATTTTTATGATGAAATAAATGTTATTTATAATATTGGAATGTATATATTAATACAAAGAGACCACATTAAGGATTTTTTTGTTTCTCCACCGACTTTTTTGATCTTGGTGTCATTCAAACCACAACGGAATGGGCTTTTGTAATAAGGTTTG
Source organism: Callyntrura sp. NNG-2020 (assembly GCA_027744055.1). NCBI lineage: Eukaryota > Metazoa > Arthropoda > Collembola > Entomobryomorpha > Paronellidae > Callyntrura > Callyntrura sp. NNG-2020. Next base: position 5,660 of record JAHZNE010002559.1, on the reverse strand, counting down.
GAAACTTTTAAATATGATACAAATTAGATAAATGTAATTACTAACAAAATTAAACAAACAAGAATGATCAAAACACATAAAAGGTCATTCTTAATGCCGAAACTCTGTATTCTACAAACATACGACAAATAGTAGCCTTAATTGTTATTCCAAAAGAAACGATTCCACTTTCTTTACTTCAATAATGTTTAAATCCTGATATTCTGAACTATATCTGCAAACTGTTAACAAAAAGTACAAATTACGTAGAATTTCCATTAAAAATGGTGCTACGTAGGTCCCGGCGATAACAACGAAAGTAACCCTTATGTGGACCGTCCTAAATAGAGGAGGAAAAGAAACTGTGAAGACGTTAAATTTATATTTACCAAAGAAGAAGCCACAGTCAAAACAAAAAAGCCTTTTATGTCATCCAAGCGTTGTCCATAGCCAAAGAATCGGAAATCTATTAGACGTAATAGTTGTGGGCCAACGACGATGTCAAATTAAAGATTGAACAGGTCAAACTCAAAAACGTAACTATTAGAACTACTAGATTTCCGTTTCCTTGGCTGTGGGCAACACTTATGTTGTATGTGACATAAAAGCATTGGCTTTTTAGGCTTCGGCATTTTGTCTGTGGCTTCTTCCTTGGTAAACGAAGATTTGACTTCTTCACCGGCTTTTTTTCCATCCTCTATTTTGGACGGACATGTGGGTCCACTAATGAAGTCAAATCCTTGTTTATCAAAGAAGAAGCCACAGTCGAAGAAACAAAAATCCTACAGCCATAATAGTTTTGCAAGTTTCTTCTTTGATATTGACCTTGTCGATCTTGACTTGTGATACTTGTGTTTTGTGTACCAAAGCAAAAAGGCAAGATCGAAATGTCAAAATCATAAAAGAAACTTTTAAACCCATCACGACTACTGGATTTTCGTTTCTTCAGCTGTGGGCAGAACTTGGTTAACATATAAATGGCTTTGGCTTTTTGCTTGTGACTACTTTGGTAAATGGGTTGGACTTTTTCACATGTTTCTTTTCTTTCTGGGAGTGTCAGGGACATACAACCAGATTTGATGTCAGACGTCCTTTTGTACATTACTGAACAGTTGGTGTGTACAATTATTATTTAATTAAATAGTATTTCTGTGCATTTCGAACTATCGCCTACTTTACTTATGACGTGCTTTTTATGGAATTGTGCTGCTCGCGTCCGCATCGACGGTGGCAGCATCGTACTGATGCTGTTTATATGTACTACAACGTGTATTGATCGTTATTTACTTCCCATAAATAAATACCTATAGCAACCTTATTTAACTTTTTACCCCCTTTTAAACCAAAATATCAGAAGTTCAGCACCCCTAGAATTCAGGAAATGTAGGAAGTATTCTGATGTGACATTTGACTGTTTATGTGACATATGGCTCTGGGTATATGGTAATGTGTGATGGCGCACTCTACCAGTTTTGCTGCATCCGGTTTGTAACACCACTTTTGTACGTCATAAGAGGAAAAAGCAGACCATTTGTAGAGTATACTATGCTTGAACATACCAATCTTTGCAAACGGAACATAAGGTCCACACGCCTGAATTCCAAGATTTGTACATTCCTCTGCCACACGTACTAACTTTTTCCCTTGCTCATCAACATTACCAATTGACACAGTCCCACAACAGTCTCCATGAAATCCATTTTTATATACCTATAACATTAGTTTGAAGAGTTACTGTTGCATTGTAGTTACACGTATTATTTATTTTATCATGCAATTTGTACATTTATTACCATAACATCAATTGATATGATGTCACCGGAAAGGAGTTTTCGGTCATCTGGTATACCATGGCAAGCCACATTATTTACAGACGTACATACGGATTTAGGATATTTTCGATAACCCAACGCTGACGGAAAAGCATTATTCTTTATTATTAATTCATGGGCAAACTCGTCCAGTTGATCAGTACTAACACCAGCCTGCGGAAAAAATAAATTTACAGCTAGAATTAGAATGAAAATTATGAATGCATATGAAAGGAAAAAACCGAAGGAACTAACTTAAAATTCTACTGGATATGTAATATATGGATGATATGTAATTACGTTTGCTTCAGTCAAGGTCCTCTCAAGAACAAATTTTGCAAGATTACAAGATTCTCGCAGGCACTCAATTTCTTGTTGGGTTTTTATTCCTGCTTTTTTTGGTATTGGCTTCGGTGGAATTCCATTTGGTCTGTTATAGTAATCGGGTTTTCCTATAAAATCTGGCGTATTACGCTGTTTTGATACCTGGCCTGGAGAAACCTTTTCGTAGTTTCCAAATATTCTGGTTGCAAAGATATATAGAAGAATCATTTTATCAGAACTTTCATTATTGGAAATATAAAATCGACCTTACTTGTTACTCAACCCTAGCGAATGTCTGTCGTCCAAGAAAGTGAAAGTAGTAAATTTATCAACCTCTTTTCCAGCTGACCTAGAGGTTGAAATATAGCGGGTGGGCCACGAACTCCAGCAATCTGTGCAGCTAATTAGGTATCGTGATGTAGCCGTTTGTATTACAGATGAAAGATTCATGCCACCAGCAGGTACTTTTCGCAAATAAGGCCGCAACATACTTGCCATAGTTTTTGTCATCATCAATTTGTATTTCTATCAAATCAAGTATACATATAAACTAAAATGAGTATTAGTACTTAAAACGAACGAAAGGACAAACAGCTACATAAATTTTAGAAGTTAGACTGACTAGACTATTCGACCTTCCCGTCACTTAATAACAATAACTAATTTGTATAAATCATTAATTCATTTAGCATGCCAAATCAACTACAGACGCCTCCTCGTTCACTGAAACAAATTTAGGAGGTTGTTGAGGAGGTATTAATTTTAAATCTATGAAGTAGATTCTATCTAATCTATCTGATTATGATTCGTATAAAACGTTAAAATAAATCACATCAGTCACACGTATGAAAGTGAAATGACATGCTAATTTAATTAGCATTAATTTCTTTTCTGCCAATTGACATTTTTCTATGACACTAAATTTTCAAACGTAAGAGTAAGATGGTACATTGCGGTACCCCAACCCACTGTGTCACGCTTTTAAAGTCTCATTTTAGCTCTATTGCATATTGACTACTGTTGACTGTTATGGTCGAGATGGTATTAATACTTTTCGTTTAGTCTCCTCCGTCAAGTAAAATCAATGGTAGCAAATGCTCACTAGATAACTACATATTTTTCACCTGGCACTATTTTTTAACCTCCAAAATCAATAATAGTGAAACGAATACAATAATACTAACGAAACTACTGTTTGAAAGGTTATCTACAACGAGTTGAATTGCGTGTACCTTACTTTATCCAATTGGTATCGTCGAACCGGAAAGCTGCGAGCTGCAAACTTAATTTGCAATGGCAAATAGTAACAGTTAGAAGAATTGAAAAACTGTCCTATGACAAAACTGCTAGTATCTCAACAACTGACGACTAATGATATCTTAAACCTGATTGTTTCTTCCAATCTGACAACCACAAACTGTCCCCGCTGCGTTGAAGCTTTAACCTACAACCCAAGTGGCCACACTACTAACAGTTTATGTTACTGATTTACATCAAACAGCAAATAAAACTATCAAAACAATGAAACTCCTCCACTATTGTGTTTGCACAAAACACGTGCTAACCATGGACAAGTTAGGCCCAGTCGCGTACCGCTTATAGAGAAAGATGGAGAACACTCTCCAGGCCGTACCGACGAAGGGTCGTGCAAATCTTAGGGCCGTACAAATCTTAGGGCAGTACAAATCTTAGGGCAGTACAAATCTTAGGGCCGAACATATCTTATGGACGTACAAATGTTAGAGTCGTACGAATCTTAGGACCGTAGAACAACAAATTTTACAGCTCTGCGGGGTCATGTAATAGCTGTACAAAACTTAGGGCCGTATAGATCATAGGGGAAAGGCAATACCAATCTTAATGTAACACAGGCTCTATAAGAATTACAATTTTTAAACTAAATAATGATAAAAATTGTATAATGCTACTTACCTTTAAATATTATGTATGAGCCTTTAGATGATTTAATCAATGTTTGGAGCCAGCTAGTGTTAAGGGCCTATTTAATTTGCGTTTCAATACCTTTACAGCATTTCATTATTTAAGATTTTGATGCTAAAGAAATTGTAGATAGGTCAATAAACGAGATAAACTGTTAGCATGGTTGAAGTTAAAAGTGCAAGAATTTTATTTGAAATATACAACTACCTAAGTGCCGGGATTCAAAGTTTCTGAGGTAAGGTAACCCTACCTTACCTCAACTTTTTTAACCCTATTCATAAATTTTAACTCAAACCTACGGGTTAGAGTTACAGGTAACATTTGTTACCTCAAAGTTAGAGTATCCTATGGATTGGGGCGAAGCGATATTCGCTCCAATCCAAACATACTTGCATCATGCAGCATGCCTACCTACACAAGTCACAATCACATTGTATCAATGTCGTTTAACTCCCGGTTAAACGCTTACCTCAGCAACTTTGAATCCCGGCACAGGCGGGTTGCCGGTGTCATGATTTAGCAAAATCGTAGATTAGTCTCTTTGCAGCAGCCATATTTGCTAATGCGAGAATAGTGGCGACGGTCACGGTTGACGGTTACTAATATTCGTTTTCACTTTAATTTCCTATCATAAATTTCCTTGATGTTCCCCTGAGACATTGCTCTAAAATTGAATGACTTCTGACCATTTCCAAACACTTATAATAATAAATTTGAAGAAGAAGTGATTCAGACTTATTTAGTGCACAGAGAAGAGCGCAGTCGTTTTACTATGAAACATGGGAAAATGCAACACCCTTTTCTCCACGATATCAACAACCCTTCATGTACGAATTCGACATCTGATTGGGACGTCGTAGAAAAAAGGAGTATAAACACTTGCATTAAGGAAAGAAATGCTGCTTTTAGTGGTTGATAATAGAGCAAGAATTATAACGGGGCTAGCTTAAGGATAAATTGTTTTACCGATTTAAGGGTATTTGTTTTTATTGGATATTCTAAAATATTATTAGTACAAACTACGGCATAAGGACAGATTTTTTGCTTCAAATTATATTTCTAGCCGTTTTGAGGTTTAGACCTTATAATCAACAAAAACAACTATATGCAACGATCTAGACATGAAAAACAGTTACTTCCGCTATATTTATTAATCCGTGCTTACTAAAAGCTGTTCCTCTATAGGAATTTTCCAGGCCGTACTTTTTTAACCTGCGCCACTGGAGAGCATAAAAGAAAACAAAAAGTAGTGTTCATTTTATGGTTATGATTACAGTTACAGCAATGCAATGCAATGCACCCAAAAACCTTGTGCCTGATATTCATCAACCAATGTTGAACCCGGACCTGTAGATTATTACCTGCTTGCCAACTTATATCGTGGTCTGTTCTATCAATGTGCACTGTAGCGATGCTGTGGTGTAGCTGTGTGGTATCATAAGCAACGCCGCCGGTTGCTTGCCAAACTATACCTGGAACAGGGACAAATAGGTTTACGATATATCATACAGCATGTTACTGTACGGTATCATTGAAAGCAGGGGTATTGCGAAACTTCATTGGTTATACATCCCAGCTGTTCATCAACTATCGACTGAATTTGCT
>JAHZNE010002558.1:0-21180 GCA_027744055.1 Callyntrura sp. NNG-2020 | reverse complement strand
CCAGTCTGCAAAGATTATAGTTGGTAGTATTTCAATTCGAATTCAACATTACATATTTTTGCTTTTTTGGAATTTTTTGGAATAAAAAAGTATTAGGAGACCTGAAGAGCTTTAAGCTCGTCATTGTACGGTTTCCATGTTAAAAGGTCTTGGCTCTCCAGAACGTTTTCTCATCATTATCGAAGACCCCTCGTCTACGTCCAGATTGGAGTTGTTGTGAGGTTAAACAATTCCGAGCTTTATCTAAGGAAATACGTCGAATGAGCATAAAATTCCCATGTATGTCTAGTCGTCGCCGCCGGTATTGTGGTTGTTGCTGTGCTATTGCAATGCAGGGACTTGTTGCTGTTGTTCTGACATGATTTAAGGAAAAAATTCAGGTATCTGATCTGATCTTCGTGACGGAGTTCAAACTCAATTTTCTGAGATGTTAAAATAGTTTTTAGCATTTAGACTTGGAGTTATCATGTGAATCAAAATATTTCTAAAGCCGACTTAAAATATCTTAAACTGTCGTAAACTCATAAAATATCTCTCTCCGAAATGGGCTTTCGGTGTTTTCAGATGTTTTTGTAAAAAATGAAACTCCAAACTTTGGAGAGAGTTTTAGAGCCCAAAAGTATTCCTGGCGTATATATTAGCATGCGACCCTATTCTTGGACTAGGATTTTCACTTTCTCACTCTCACTTATTTTGACATTGAGTAATTTGCAATCGAGGTAAATACTTTTTTCCGTTGTTTCATCGCCACTTTTCAGGAAGGTCAAGGGTGGATGGATGGGATTGTAACTCCCCCCCGCATTTGCAGACTTAATGATAAAGGATAGGGAGGAGAGGGGTCATATTTATATTATATTACTAGGTGGGAACGTCCTTCCTTGTTTTTTAAAGACACGAAAATAACTATAAATTCAGATGTATGGTAGAATAGAGTTGTAACAACGAACATTTAACAATGACAATGAAATTCTTTTGTCATAAACCATGAGTATATGTAATTTGAGATAGGGTAATTTAATATTGGTTTTTGTAATGTAGACATTTGTTTAAATGTGTTAAGTTTTTAATGAAGTTGCGACCACACTACGACCAGTGGCATCCCCAGGTCTGAGCACAAGAGGGTCAAAATGATTTTTAGACACTAAATTTTGAAATTTAGGTAGTTTAAGAACAATATAATATGCATTTATTGGTGGAACCACGATTCAGGGGGGGGGTCACAGTACCCGACTGACTCCCTCCCTGGGCACGCTACAGCTTACGACCATAATATAAACAAATTATTTCATTCTCACAGATTTTACCTCTTTTGATTTACCAAGAAAATCATTGGGAGGGGTCAACCAAAATTGGTCAAGAATGTACCTTTTTGTTAGTAAAAAATAGTTTAAAAAGATTTACTCGCTCTTTACGAGTTATTGTGAGCACAAATATTTGGATGGACTTGTCCCACTAGGATGGGATTAATAGACAACCATTCCAAAGATGCAGATGCTGCACTAAAGTTCATGCAAGATGTAGGACTTCGTCTAACATATGAGAAAGCTCAACTCTTTCGTGTTTGTTTTTGTCTCTGCTTTCTTCAACATCAGCAATGCATTTACCTACTACTGAGTATTATAGTTTGCTTTGCAACTGTTCAAATTATACAAAGTATCAGCACGTTAATTTGCTATACAAACTATAAACAGATTTGTACCCTGTTTCATCAAATCAAAACTTTTTCAGTTTTATTGTATTTTTAATGATTTTTTGTAAGTTTCAAAGCACAAAAGTGCTATCGTTGAAGTTTCTACTTACCACTAGCATTATCGTACTGTAAACTTGTTTCTACCCCTTATTTAACAAGACAATTCTTAGTTTACCCTATGAGAGATAAACTTTTTAGAATATTATCGACATCTTATTTAAATATTCGTTTGTATATGTGTTTGCATTGCATTATACGACATTCCATAAATCCATAAAAGTTGCGGAGTGACATCCCCGGCACAGCTCCTCGATACCATAAATCCACCCACCGCTTCGTTGCTGGAAACTTTTATCACTTTTCGTTAATCATCATATGGGCATCCATTGAAACTTCTATCCCAGCAAAGTCACTCTCTTGATGAGGTGTTCTAAACTCGGGAGAAAGCTGGTTGGCGGATGCAATCAAACCCATCTCCACTAAAAACTTTAATAATAATTCCCCACAGTTTGGTTGAAAGATTTTCCTTCTTCGCCTCAAGTGTATCATCAAATCAAATATACTTTACCTCCAACATATACATATAACTTCTATTATCTGCGCAGTTTATGAGAGGCTGTAATACTCCCGAGTTACTACACCATACCAGCAGAGCAGAATTTATTCTAATCTAATGTAGTTAGTCAAGCATGATTCTCCCAAGGTCAACACTCATGACTTATTCCGTTCATATAGCAAGGATATTGCCTACATTCATTTACAGCGACACACATACTCTCCTTCCAACTTTTCCTCTCCCTTGTTCAAACTAAGCTACCAACAATACGCCTGATTCCAAAATTCAGAGCACGAACAAAGGATTCCTCACCGGTCAACGGTTGCATTCATCCAAAGATTCCATATTCCGTGAAAAATGTATCAGTAAGGAACCTCCATCCATGGAAAATATTACAGCCATTGTAGAGGGTAGGGAAATCCTCTAAAAAAAGGAGTCTAACGTGAGTTAAAAAACATGATGAACAAGCACGGAAATGAAAACGATTCTCTCTTTTATAAAGAAGCGTGCTTTCAGATACAATAGCTGAATTATAAATATTATAACAGAGAGGACTTGAAAAGGCAAGGATATTTTTTTATCGCCTCCTATATATCACCTAAGGGTTAGAACACGGTGCGCGAAACATTTAACGATTTAACTTTCCCTCCGAATTCAACGTTTATTATATATATGTTCAGAGGAGGAAAATTTCCCAAACTTTGTTAAATTCATAACAGTTTTTCCTGATTGTGAGTACTTGAGTCTCTCGCGAGCCTCGTGTGTGTACTCCATGTTGGAAAATGAAAGCCGATAAAAATCTTTTTACATGCGTCAGCAACAGCTATTTGTGTAAATCAGCTTATGTGCAAACTGATATGTAGTATTTTTTGGCGAATTTTTTAATCCTCTAAATAACACGCTTGTAAAGAGATTGGAGCCTCCAACTGTGCCCTCGTTTCGGGCCGACGAAGAAAGAGTGATTTATCAAGTGAAAAATGCGAAGGCGTAAATCAATATTGGAATCTCGTCCATTTACACTACTTTCTCCCAGTCGTACAGATAAAGAATTGAATTTATTTAATGAAGTTCCTGTTCAACTGCTATACTATTGTGTATTATGCTCCTCAACAACGCTTTTACTACCACTACTGCATAATGGTGTGTAGGGAGCGAGCTACAACAAGTGAGCTACACACGCAGACTACAATGGGTCTCATAATGCTTGACTGGTAATATACATTATCTTTTTTTCACAAGTGTCAGTATACTGAATAATGAACCGTTCCAGCTCTGATTTTTGTGACATTTAAAGATATTTCACATTTCGTACAATACACTAGCAGACTTTCCAATTCTCTTGAGAAAAAAAGTTTCTTATCCAAATCACTATCCCTTGTGTCGTTGTTTGATTTCCCCTTTATTTCCAACACACATTTTAAGAGTTTTCACGCTGCGCTTCAAGGAGAAAATGGTGGTGGTTCTCTGACGTGACACATTTCTTTAGGTAAGCGCCTACTGCCTAATGTCATTTTTGTGATAATGAAGAATGAAGAGGAAACGGAGGAAACAGGAGCTTTATTGAATGTTACTGACTGTTGCTTCTGCCTGTCTCGGTTCATTTTCGAAAGGCTGCTGGAAGCTGTTGCTTGCTTTCCTTTTTTTCCACATCCATCTCACTACTTATTACGATTGAATGTTATATCTTTAATTTTTTGCTTGTCAGGGCATGCATACACTATCCAAATATATACGTTCGTATATAACATAAACATATTTTTATGATTACAATAGAATGCCTCGTTATATATGGCATGATGTTAGGAAGCCAAAGAGTTCCCACCAAAGCTGCCCACGTTGTCGGTCGTCGGTAAAAGTAAAATGTTGTTATTGTCAAGAGGAAGGTGAAAAAAAGCCCACCCCGATGGTCTTTTTCTGGTATGGTTTCTATAAAGGAATACGTAAAAAAAGTCCAGTGTTTTCACTTGCAGCCCCTAATGTTTCCCTACTGGCAACCAAGCAACTATGACGAGTCTAGTTTCAATGATGGATTCATTCAAGCAGGCCAAACTCTGGGAGGAAGTGTGGTGGTGGTTGAGAGGAGGAGGAGGTAGGAAAAGGCACGATGGTCGTCACATACGCCACACATTCTCCTGTTTGCCTTAGAAGGTACCTAAGTGTTCCTCTTTTCCTTTCCTGAGAGTTTTCATGTTCATAACGTAATACTTGAAAAAAAGTAGGTAAACCAACGGGAAATGAGAAATATGGACGTGCAGAGAGCTAAAACGAGCTCGTGCTCCCGTATTCGCATGTAAAAAGGCTTGTTACAAGCAGAAAGGGAAAACACTGAACCACAACAACGAAATGGATGTGTCATGCCTGGTCACTGCGAGGTTTGTCGACGTTACGGCGATGAATGGGTAAAGGTAAGAAATGAGAGTTACACTTCAGGCTTCTCTCTACTTGCTCCTGCTTCTCAGAATTGTACAAGTGGCAAATGGAATAAATCCAAGTAAAATCGACACCACTTTGCTGGGGTATTACTCATTCCATGATTTCCACTAACGGGGAGCAGAACAACGCCATAAACAAGGAATTTCATTGCTGCCAGGCATACACCGTGTGAACGTACCCAGAACGTGCACACAAACTGATTAATTTTTCCACGCAGTAAAAAAATATTTGAATACACTTAACTTCTATCAAAAGGGAAATTTACTTTCACTTTCTGACTTCAACGTTTCATCAGTGTACTGGTCACTTGTTTTGTAGGTAAGTTAACTGTGCAAAACCAACTATTTTATTTCGTAACGAGTTGATATTTTTACATACAGACGGAGAAATGAAAAAGTAACAAAATAATAACAAGCATCATCGAGCATCTCGTGTAGTAGCTCGAGGTTCCCGCTACTTTTTTTCCATGTATTCATTTTCTTCCTTCACTTCACTTATCTAATGATAAAACAATTTCTGGACGTTGGTGTTCAAAGTGTTTCTGGGAGAATTGGGGCAATCTTTAACAATAATATTAAAATAGTGAACGTGACTACAAGTTGGTTAGATATTTCAAAGATAATTATTTTAACGTTTCATTTCCATCATTCCCTTTACATTTAACACTAACAATCATTAATTCGCTTTCCTTGAATGACCATTCTCTAAATAATATTTACCTGGGTAGGTTTGGATTCCTCAACTTTTACAACGGCCTATGTCAATGGACACGTTTTAAACGTGATTACCGTCAGGGGGGACGAGGGAGGATATTCCCGCCTAGTAATACATTAAAGCCCCCTCTCTATTGTTCAATGTTAAGTCTTTAAATTTTGGGGGGCATGTCCCCCAGTTCCTTCAGCCATGATTTCCATTATAGTACACCAAAGCATTGTTAGGCTGAAAGTAGTTTATGTGATTTGTCTGTCCGTTCATCCGTCTATAATAAATATTACCGATAATTAGTATTGAGGGAACAGATTTTGCTCCAAATTTAGCTTGGATCGTTGTGTCAAGACTATGCATTCTGTAATTTAGATTCGCCAAGTTTGGTGGAAGGCATGGGGGAAGAAGATCCCCATGTCCCCATGCTTCTACATATATTTTAAAGTTTGCAAATTTATAGAGAACAAATAGTAAAACCATGCATGCTTTCCGTAGTTTTTCAATAAACGATTACCACGCTTTAATTTTGCATTCTACAACAGTTGCCATCAATGTTGTAACTGTGTTGATTCATGTGACTTGTTACAACGTAATAGGTAAGTGCGCATTCGGAAGAAAAAAAATGGATACTGACAACGCACTTTCCCTTGCTATCTTTGAGTTTTCCATCTCCTGTCTGTTTAATTATTTCCTTATGTTGCTGTAGACCAACCTTGCAAAACTGCTAACCTTTTCTTACATGCTTGTCTTGTTGGTAGACTCAAATTCGCGTTTCGTTGTATGTGCATGCATTGCATGAGTCACTTTCCCCTTAATACTTTTATTTTTGAACATTGCATGTTAATATTCATTACGTCACCTTGACCTTTCGCTTTCTACCACATCAATTCAACAATATTACTGTCCAATTATAATTATTATACCATATTTTGTATCAAAGCAAGTGCTTGTACTGTTGACTGTGTTAATCACCATACAATTTGTGTTTGACTGTCGACTATTTGCATCACTACCCAAATTTAGTCTCGGGACAAAACCAAACTCTTATTTTCACCAGGAAATGCCAAACCCCGGGTTTGGCTGCCAAATGGTCGGTTAATTATTATTGTTGCATACATGCAAAACAAGAACACACACATACTAGTAGGTAGCGGTAACAGCACGCATCTCTGTGTGCCCTAAATTGCTGGCACAAGTAAACGATGACGATGGTTATTAGGTGATGACAACCTTTAGAATTTTTCATGATCCCAGGTTGCATATAGCCAAACAGCAGTACCAGTACCACGCTCCTAAAATGGTGCATTGTTCACAGTAAGTGGTACGGTCAACAGTGTGTTACATTTTCCCGAAATTTGAAGCATTTTTCTTGCACTGACATTTGTTTGAATGTATGGTGTATGGAGACTCAATGAATACTAAAAAATACCCCATATGCCATATATGCACTCTTTCTTACTTTTACTCATTCACACGTCTCACAACGAACTCAATTCAACGTGGTGAAGTCACTGTGTTTTGGCTACTCTCCCGACGTCCCGATGATCTCAATGGAACACACCTACATAAACAACTCACAACATCAACTGTTCAACTTTGGGGATTTCTGGATATAAGCTGTCTCTCCTGTCTCCTGTCGGTTTTGTATATATAACAGCCCTTACAAGTCCAACATACATGCACTCCGTATTATAACTGCAGGGAAAATGTAGGGAGATAGGGGATCATAAATTATTTGCTCCATCTAATTTAGAATAATTGATAAGTAACGCCAAATGCAACGCAATAACGTATCCATATATCGTTTCGAGGCCTTGCTTGTGAAGTTCATTAGCCTGAAGTGTCATTACTTAAGTAGTTCTTCGTAAGAAAGCTGTGATAACTGAGTGGGCATATGAAATAAGTGCTGTTGCTGTTTATACAGCAGTTTAGTAGTAATAATAAGCAATACGTGTTGTCCCTAGGAGGACATGGCCACAAGTACAACGTCCGGTACTTTAAATAGTAGTGGAGTTGCTGCCGCTTTAACCGAAGAGGATCAGACACATCAAAAGAGAAGCGGATCTCCCGTTAGCCAGCGGAGTCAGGTGTCAGTGGATGACCCGGATAGTCTTGATCTTACAGCCCCGAATCCGACCAGAGACGCACTAGCTGATGGAATTGTTTCTTTGTTGTCGCCAACTTTAAAAACGCTTGACGAAGGGGTTCATGCCACCAAGTAAGTAGAATACCTTCAAAATTTATGATGTCATATGTGTAAGGATGTAATATGTACTTTGTTAGTATTTTAATTGAATTTTGAAAAATACATTGAAACGATACGAAACGATCATACCTTAAGAATTCACGTTAAACTTAAAAATAATTTTATTCGTGCATTTGTACTAAGGAGGAGCCAAGAAGAGCTGTCTGAACAGATTGCGCTGCTGACAGATCAGTTGAAGCTGATATCAGCAGAGCAAAGTTGCCCTATCGATTTGGATGGGTACGTAACTCGATTAGGGACCATTAAAGCTAAAATTAATGTAATTTCTTCAGTTCTGCATTCTGCACAGGTAATACAGAAAATTGAATTGTTTAACATTTGATATATAGCTGTGTTGTTTCCTTGTTTCAAGACTTTTTATTATCAATTTTTGTTGATTCTAGGAACGCCTAAATAAAGTCCATGAGCAGGCGGTGAAAGAAGCAGCAAGACGAAAACCGCTACTTGAACCATCTCCTGTTTCATCCCCAGCCTCAGCTAATGTGGGGCTGTCCGGTTCCGGTGATAATAATCAAGACTCCGGTACCAGAGAAAATAAGCCTGTAGATAGTAATGACGAGTAAATGGGGAAATGGGCTTTTCTATGTTATTACTAAGTATTTGTGATGATATGTTAGCTTATATTATTTGTATTTGCAATTTCCTTATGTTTTAGTGAAAGATTTTTAGACTACAATAGTTACGTGTGACAGGGTGACTTTGTGTGAGTAATCAGTTTCTGTAGGAAAACTTTTCTCATATTTTTGTTGTACGTTATCGTCAAAAAAATGGACACGCCAGCAATACCAAACGACACAGGACTTAATCATTTAGTATATGAGCCAGCAGAGGATTCCTTTTTGCTTCTTGATGCACTAGAAAAAGATTTACCCAAGTCATTAAAATTTAAGCATTCCAACGACATTTTGTTCGCTTTAGAGGTAGGATGTGGTTCCGGAGTAATTTCCGTAGCTGTTGCGAAAAGCGAAAATCTTCTTCATGGACAAGTACCATGCGTATTTGCAGCAGATATAAATTCTAACGCGTGTCTTCTTACTGAAAAGACCGGACAGACTAATAATGTTTACAATGGATCTTTACATACCGTTTTGTTAGATGGTACTCAGTTGCACAAAAATCCCTTCAGAGTTCAGTTTGACTTGGTTTTGTGCAATCCACCCTATGTACCGATTTTGCAAGGAGAAAATAATGAGGATGAACAGTCTGGAATGCTTCAAAAGTCATGGGATGGTGGAGCTGACGGAAATCAGTTCATTATTCCTTTTCTGTCTAATGTTAGTAGTATTTTAAAACCAAATGGAGTTTTGTATATGCTACTAAGCAGCTGGAACAATCCAGAAGCGCTAGTTAAAGACATCGCCTTGCCACAAGGGTTTAAATGCAAAGAGATAATAAAGCGTGCTGCAGGAAGAGAACGTCTCAGTGTCTGGAAATTTTATAGAATGATATAATTCCTAAATTCCTTTCTACCAGTTATGACCGATATTAGCTTGAAATGTACTAAATAATTTGGTTGTTATTGTATAAACATTATATCGTTTATTGAACTTGGCTTCTTTGGGTAAGAGTTTTGGGTACATTTTAGTTTTGTTCCGCTGTGACTTTTTTGTCTAATAATATTCCATCACGGAAATACAGTTTTAGGTGATAGGAGTATGCAACATTGTATTGCATTTATACATACACACTATTGCCTCTATCTATAAAGAGTGTCGTTATTAAATGCGGACAAGCCACAACTAATACATATAATAATAATTACCTACTACTGGAAGCTACATACACATTTAAATAATTTACCACGCCACCTCATATAAATATTAATTTTCAGTGATATATATGGTAATCGTATGTAAGGTATAAATCTAATCTAATGATTATTTTTTGAAAATAAAAGTGTATGTATCCATCCATTTGCCTGAACACTTCAAGCCGTCAAGTCTCTCTGTACCAGTAATAATCGTACATAATTATTGATTCCATCTTTTTAAATTATGCAAAATTTTAAAACATGCATACCTATATCATTAATTGTTCATAATGGAATTTAAAATGCCTGGGTATTTAACATATCTATTAAAGTAAAGGTGACAAGTAGGTAGAAAATCTATGTATAAGATTAGAGCAACAATAGTTTAATAACGGTGAGATCTAATACACATTTGATTTGGGATTACATTTCGATTTAAAATGCACAATTTAATGAACAAGAGTAAAAATAGTTCACACGATGCAACTCAATAATTTCAAAGTTAAGGTTGGTTACTACGTTGTACATTATTAATGTGATGAAGATATATCATATGAGTACTCACTCCACTCCTCTTTACTATAAATGGAGTATATTTTGTCTTTTTTCAAGGAAGTACAGGTTGTAGGATGTATTTAAAACTCTTATTGATAAAATTGACGAGGAAAACAACCTAAATGCCTGAAAATGAAGGAGCAACCTTATGTAATGGCTATTTTCTGCAACAACCGTAAAAGCTCTACGTAGCATGATACAGTGCTAATCTTTAGTTATTTAAAAAATCAAATCGATTGATGCAAGTTCATACAAAGAATAAATAACATGAAGGTTTGACCAAGTTAAGATAGTCTGCACCATTTAAACCTAACAATAACTGAATCGATGACTTTTTATAATGCTTTAACTTTCAGCTGCTTCATTTTCGGTTGTTTCCGTTTTTTCTCACGCTTTTGTTCCTTTTCTTCCCAACGCCGTTGCTTTTCCGGGTCATCCTCCTGAGTACGTACAATCAGATAAAACGTAATTTGATACATTATTTCAACTTTCATATATCTAAACATAAATTATAAAAGTTTAGTTCAAACATTTGCTCATCCCAACCTGTAAAATCCGTTCTTTTTCTTGTCGTCTTTTTTCCTCCCGTCTTACAGCTGCTGCTTCCGCCCGGGCAGCATGCGTTTGTTTCATAAATGCCTCTTCAACTTTAGCACGGTTTCGTTCAGCTTTCATTTTACCCTACGGACAAAAGAAATTCCAAAACACTGTCACACTAGTTTGTATTAGTTTAGTTACATAATGCCGATGCTGCAATTGTTTTATCAGATCTTACCTCCTTTGACAGCCGAACGCGTTTCATTCGATCAATAGTATAGAAGATAAATTGAAAAAATGGTTTTAATTCTTCAAACACGTTATCGCAATTATTTCCGCTTGTAGTTGTAGGAAGATTTAGAGTAAAAAACAGAAATCTTCGTGGGTCCGGTAATTTCATAACTCCATCTTTAGTTGTCTCCCTAATAAGTTAACAATAGCGTATATCTAAATATGTTAATTATTTTCAATTTTTAATATGTTAATAATTGTTTATACCAGTAAACTTACGGTTCAGTACTTCGCAGTCCAGTGAATTGGTCGGTAAAATGAATAGAATCAATATATGTAGCAAACTTGCTTATCACAGCACAGGTTTTCGTATCCAAAATGGTCGAACTAGCTTCACTCACTTCAGACATTACAACAAATTGAGAAGGCAGCCCATGTTTTTCAGCCGGTTTCTTATCAGGACAATAATTTATCAAATCATTATATTCTTTCGACATCTTTGTTGCCGTTTTACGATTTGCTAACGCAAATACTATACTGTCCATATCTTCGCGACCCATTTCTACCGAAACACGAAGTACATCTCTTGCCGGACGAAACATGTTGGCTAATATAGACACAAGATCTTGTCTCTAAAAATAAATAGGACATGTTTTGTTAGGTCAAAGTTTATTGTTTGCTGCTTGCGCTCTTGCACATTTCGCAACTAATAATTTAATAGTACCTTCAACAGTTTCAGTTCAACAAGCATGCCTTCGCAACATACTCGTCCAGAGCACCACATTTGATAGATGGAATCCGACATTTTTTGATAATTCCTAGTTCCCTGTTCATCTTCAAGAATGGTACTATCGCCAAGCATCATAAAATTATCTTCCAAAATATTCCAATTTATTTCAAAGAAGGACTGCGCAATTTTTTGATTTTTGTATCGTCCAAGTATGTAATTCATCATGTACACCGCGATTCCAACAAGCATAAGAAGTTCTGACCAATATGCCTGCCAACCCCTCATTGGCATTGGAACAGATGTAATTGTAAGTTTTGGTGGAGTCATATCTCTTTTGATCTTACTATCTCCTTCAAAATCAAATTCATCGTCATCATCGATAGACTCAAAATCGTCTTCATCATTAATGACATTTGTCTCGTCGTCTTCATCAAATGTGCTTTCTTTTTGTTTTTCGTCATCGACAATATCTTCCACAGGAGCCTTCTTTTTTGGTGTATCCTTCGGTTCCGTTTCATCCACTTAAAATAAAATCCGATATTCAGTATTAGATATTATGAGAGATTAATCACACATGAAATGAAATGAAACATCAATAAAAATAACGCATATACCTTTTATTGGCGGTGTTTTTTCTCTACGTGTACGAGCACGGGCCAGTTCATCCTCCTCAAAGTCATCATCGAATTCTGCAAAATCATCTTCTTCCTGTTCACATTTAACAGCAACAATACTAACCACCAGCACCACTGTGGCTAGCAGTAGCAATAGTTTGGTGAACTTCATTTTTGTTGTAGTATATCTTCCCACCTATTTAAATTGTCATTAATAACATCTCTTAATTTTTAAGTAATTTAAACGTTTAAAAGTCACTTGAACCGAAATACATACATGAACAAATTGCTGAAATACCAATAATTCAAGGTGTTATTGCATTATTATATCACTTCTATACCTTAACATTAAAGATGGTGGGATTTCAAGGGTTCCTCACTTTTCAATTTCGAAATTCCCGAAGGGAACGCCAGCTAAACTAAACTAAACTGATATAAACAATCTTTATCAGCTGATGTACAGCCCAAGATATATACCATCCGGTAATAATAATACAAGGTTCAGCTCCAATGATATAGGAATATTCTTACCTCAGTCCACCCGTTGGGGCAAACAAATTTGTTTTTAGAACCAGAACAAATAGGCGTACAACTTGGAAAGTTAATTAATTAATTAGATTATCTAATGGCCTAATTCAAATGGCACGCAGTAATAAAGCTGTTGTTGTTGTTGTACAGGCGTGACTGTTTTCTTCCAGGCCACGTAAACGTATATTTCACATAAGCAACCGGCTTCTAAAATAATCCTCAGCTTGCAGCAATCTTTTCTGTATATAATATCATGCATACGCAATACTTTGCATCTTACGAAAATAAAGGTGTGCTGTTTGTTGTGCAGAGCGCACTGCTACTACTGTGAAAGTAAATGAAATGCGTAGTGTCCTCCTCATGGGGCGAACATTGAATTGAACACATGAACACACAGCACAATACAACATCAAGATTCAAGATTCAAGACAGACACGGTTTTGTCGGAGGAGTCCAGGGATGACTGTACTATTCATTTTCATTTAGCAATGCTTCATGTTGTGGGTCGGCAATAGGTAATAGTAGTAAAGAATATACTAATGTAATATTAGTATTGAATGGCCTAACTGTATACCTTATTTTATTTTTTTTATTAAAAATTTACCACGTTTTCTTCCTTCAAAGTAACATCACAGTCATCTCGTGTTAGGAAAATAGGAAGCTGCTTTTACATGCACGGTGCACGGTACTAACGTAGTAATGACATCGACTCATTTTGAACAAGGACAATTTTACTTAATGAATGAGAAAATGTTCAAACCAAATCCCATGAACACATTCTCCATCATTTTTGCTGTCTGTTTGACTTTGACTCTTCATGTAGCGTAGCTGGTTTCGTTACCTGCTGGTTGGATTTTGAAAAGTTTGTCTTGCGCCATCTGCCCATAATTAGGACATATTTATTAACACTTTTGTAAAGGAAACAACACGTAACATTGTTACAAGAGAGATGATTGTTGCGCAATACATACATTTTAACCCTACAACTACAACAATATAAAGTTCTTTCTCATCGTGTCTTCCTTGGTATTGAACGTCAAAGGATATACGATGAGTGATGAGAACGATTTAGATGCTTTAATTTGCTTATTTGAAAAATACAGAGAAAGTAATTTGAGTCAAATGGTAGTTAGGAAGAACATTTATATGACTGACAAGAACAATCTTTGTATATTAAAAAAGCTTTAGTTTTTCTATATTGCATATATTCTACTATTAATAGCTGGGACTGGGGAAACGTGACACTGACAATATATTCAGCTTTGGATTATATATCCTAGACTTCAAAGTAAAAAGTAAAATATATCTTGGCTCAATTCAACATAAGCATTATAAACCTTTAGGTTATGCTGCCTAATTTTGACTTTTTTCCCTACGGGAAGTGTCAATTATTATAACGTGAACATCTTATGAAACGTCGAAATTAGAGGTGGATGTTTTAGCAATATTCACTTATGTAGGTTGATGAGATGATTAGTTGATTAGTATTAGGTCAATGAAATTTAAGTGTTGTAAATCCCGCACAAATTATCGCAAACTCAATTCAGTATTTCAAAAATTTATTAACTACGATATATATTTTATAATCTTAAAAACATTCCAATGGATTATTTTAAAGTAGCAAAACTACAATTAACACCCGATATCGTTTTGTAAAGCCACTGTGAGATTACATTGTATCTATATAGGTTGGAAGTTAGTTTATGAAACAAGCTTATCTAGCTAGATTATAAACGAAAATCAATAAGGAAAAACTTAAAATGCAATAATTAAAGAAGCCATATAACGTACTATAACAAAAAAACAGTCAATTACGAACTACTATGAATCATATCAGACAAAATAAAGCGAGCATATTAATTTTGTTGCATTGGCTGGTGTTCGATTTCTGCTTTTTCTTGTTGATTGTTCGTATCCTCCACTTGCTGTTTAGATGTTGGAGAAACGTGGGACGTTGCAACTGTTTCATCCTCTTGAGGATTTACGGTAACTGCGGCTAGTGGTTTGGCTTTGTCCTTATCCATAAAGTTGACAGACATATCTTCGTCCTAACGACAGGAAACAATGACAGTTTAAGTTCCATACTATGCACAGTTAAAATTCAAAGAAATCTTATATCCTTACCTCTAAAGCTATAAAAAATCTTGCAACCGGCAAAATTTCTTTCATTCCGTCCAAAAGGCGTTGACGAGAATATTGCATTAGTTCTCCACACCATTGTAAGAGGGGTACAAACAATGCTGACTCCGATCCGTGAATTTCCCGAATTGAATTGACGACTAAATTACTACACATTCAAAATTTCGTATTGTTATACGGAATGTAACTATACATTACATACTATACAACATTATGCATATAATACAAGATATCTATTTGTCAAAATATAAGAGTGTACCTGATAATCAACCAACTGGATTGCATGTCGGCAGTGACAAATTCAACGTTTTTTATAGAACCGTCTTCTGCGCATGACGCTATTGTCAACAGGGTAGTATTTGCCCACTCACACCATACATCAAGCGATTGTTCCTTTTCCAGAGTATCAATAAATGAAGTCATCAATTTGAAAATACACTCCATGGTCATTGTCTTGCTTTCCACGATCATAGCTGCTCTTTCGCAAATTAGTGCAAGCTTGATTGATTTTATATTTTCCCGCATGGTTTGAACAGAGCATTCGTTTTCCAGCGTTAGCTCCACAAACTCTGACAACTGACTTACTTTGGAGTATTGCTTCCAGATTCTGACAAATGCCGTCAATGTTCGAAGTTTGCTGTGAACAATCCTCCTTGGAAATCCATTTAAAGCAATGGAGATTATAGCCAAGATGTCCTGGATCATGTTATCGACTGCCTGCAGCATTTGTACTGAAATACATTCGTTTACACCCATACATAAGACATTTGATTAATAATTAAAAATATACGTATACTATTCCGTTAAGTTAATTTGCATACAGGGTAAAGGACGAAGAACGCTTGGGACGAGTATGTTGATGATGTGCTGAAACGTATACAGGTCCATTCTCACCAAAAAAGTTTCTACTGTTTCTAGGCTGGTTAATTTAAATAGCAGTGGCCTACAATAAAATAAAAACGTTTATAATATAATTTTTTTGTAATGTATACAACAAGAATATAAAATTGTTTTCCTTACTTGGAAATAATTGCAGAATAGTCCTCTAACCCCTTTCGCTTGAATGACAATGACAAGCGCCAGAAGTTCGCAACTTCTGCCAGAACATCAATTAACTTAAATTCATGGAAAAACTGCACCAATTTCTATTGAGGGAAAAGGTGAAACATTACGAATGAAATATCACATAAGATATCATAACTATAACAAAAATTGCAAATACTTACCGAACAGTGCCGTTTGTAAGCGTCCTCAAAAATATCTATGGAAGATCCATTGATTCCATCAGGAAAGGCTCCAATAGAACTAGCTGATATTTCGGGATTTTTGAAGTGGAAAGGTCCTAAATTTTCCTGTGATAATGTGAAACGTTAAATAAAGCAAAATTATTGTATTCATACATAAATTATTCGTAATATGCATGTGATGAAATTATCTCGCAAGTGGAGACTGATGTACCTGTATTTCTACTTTCTTATCAATGACTAGTCCCTTAACATGCTTTCCTGTGTACACCGACTGGGTTCGACGCACGCGTTTCCGTATCCGCCCATTTACCGTATCGTTCAAAAGGTCTTGTTCCGCTCTAATGCTGTTAAGAATTGGGAGTAAATGCGATGTCTCCTTGATTTTGCCACGTATTGATCATAAACAAATGACCTGGGAAGACTTTGGCCGACCATGGATTCGAAATTTTCCAGGAGCCACTTCACTGTTATCGGACAATTTTGCGCAGTGTTGTATATTTTCCCACTGTTTGAAGGTACACTTGGCTTGCCAACTTTGGTTAGTATTCCATTCATAAGAACGACTACTTCGCCATCCGGCTCCTCTACAAAACGTGTTGCCTGATCACTATCTGATTTTCTGCGTTTGGAAACCTTTTGCAACGGTAATGCCTGTGGAATTTTAGAAGATCGTCGTCTGGTGGGTTGGTCGTCTTTGTCTTTGAAAATCTTTGCATATAGCGGAGAATCGAGAGGTTCATACTCCATTTCGTCCACTAAGACGTCTTCTTTTACCCCAGGACGGCTGTCGGCCGGCGTGACTGATACGGTAGAAAATCTCACGTTGGCTTTTGGCTTGGGAGTAGGTACTTCAGCTTCCGTAGCACAACGAATTCCCGTACGTGTGTCGTATCCAACTATACGCAGTGTGCCATCCGGATTGAAAATGTTTTCTTTTGGAATCCTGTCCAATCTCATATTGATAAAATTAGGATGATTTTGAGACACAAACGGTACATCATCAAGGGACTGGAAGGGATCTCTGGCTCCATTTGGAATGTCCAAAACAGAAAGAACGAAGTCCCGATTATTGGCAGCCGGAAATTCCAGTCCTTGCATGTAGTTTGTGTCAATTAGTATCTCTGCAATATAATAAAAAATAAACAGTGAAATTAATCACCCGACTGAAAAAATCAAGTCACTTGTAGTTTAGATTTGCATTTATGATCATTCAGATGTCCTTTTATGATCACCCATTACTGATAAGGTGTAATATGCAAGTAAGCATCCAGCCATGTAAACGCAACACTATTCCAAGTATGTTATCATACATACCGTCACCATTGTCCATCATCTCTGAACTGTCCCCCATTCTTCTCCTCACTTCTGACTTCTGATATGTAACTAGCAACCAGTAAACCCAACGCAACAATTTGTTGTGATTGATTAGCGATAGAGACACTGCCCGTCTTGGACAAAGAGAATTGCAAGAAAATCTTGAAGCACCGAAATTCTTGCTCAATCCACCACTGTTCTGTTCTGTTATAGCTTTCTTTGACTAATTTTCAAATTAACTACATAAAAATCTAGCTAACTAATTACACTCAATCTGACTCCACTAACGCCTTTTGTTGTATGGTGAAGCACGCCACGGTAGGAATCCTTTTGAAGCAGGGGTAGTCTCGAAGTAATTTTATTTGATGGAGGAAAAAGCTAGTTTCCAAGACAATTATTTTACCTTAAATAGATAACTTGACACAATACAATGCACTACCGCAAGTTTGTAAAAATAACTAACCCAGCTACTATGTACCATGCCGCAGGTGCAGATTAATTACAAAGGTTATCAGCAGTTCTAATTTATCTACTTATCAGCAAAAACCGCAAAAACTGCTTAGCTTTTCCTATTTTTTAGCTCTGTAGCAAAAAACAATCAATTCAACTAAACCATAATTAATCTCAAATGAACTCCCAGTCCCAAAACTCCCAACTGTCCCAACATGAACGAGCATCACCCTGGGGGGGATACACCTACCCCCTCTTGCCTTCCCAATGCAATGTTTACATTTAGTAAGTAGCAATAAGTTTTCAAAAAGCAGCGACGTATTCTAATTCAGAATAACCGCGCTTTGTCAAATTTCAAAATACCATCCATTATTGACCTTTCTCTCTACTACACCATTTGACCTTTATCTACCACTATTACGATTTTTCATTGGTTTTTCTAAGCACCTTGCCTCCCAATTTGGGATTCCCAACCCAACTCCAATACATTCCATCTCATCACTTTCCCTTTCCAGTTCTTCTCTACCCTCTCCCTCCTCCCGGAATTCATTGCATTAATATTAATTCGCTTTCCGCAGTGGACTCAAATACCAGCAAATTTACACTCTTTTCTTTTCGCCCACTGCATCACACGAGAAATGCCGACATGCATGCCTAAATTTTCATCTTGTTTCATTTACATTCCTCGTGTTCACTCATCCGTCAACTTGATTACCTTTCTTCGTTTTGACATCGGTCTTTTCATTCCATTTTCTCATCCGCACAGGATTTCCTTGCTTTCATTCACTTTCCACAATGCTACTTCTCGTTCTCTTACGCGTTTCTGTTAGTACAAAAGTGTGCTGAATTACAGTGTTTTCTTTTGGTGAACTATGCAGCGTGAAGGAGAATTCTACGCTGCTGGCCTACCTTTCTTCCTCGCTGGCTTTTGTTTTTGCAACTCTTGAGACTTGCGAGTTAGCCAAAATTGGAAGCTGGTTGTGAATGCTGATTTTTTATTTTATTATTTATTACGCCCCNCTTCCTCGCTGGCTTTTGTTTTTGCAACTCTTGAGACTTGCGAGTTAGCCAAAATTGGAAGCTGGTTGTGAATGCTGATTTTTTATTTTATTATTTATTACGCCCCATGTTCTCTTCTAACCTAAATGTAAAAACATATATATTTATGCTCATGGTTAGTGCAAATCTTTATAGCTTTATAGCAAGAGAAAGGGTTGGCCATAAAGTGCTATTTTGTCGATCCCTTTAACCCTGTACTCCGTATTTACGACGCCTACTTGTCAGAGATAAGAAGAGGGTTGACAGTCTAAATTTTATATACGCTTACAATTTATTTATTACTGTTATACAATACCTACACCTAATAAAACTAAATAGATCAATAAAAGCAAGCAGGAATTTTCCTCCGGACCGTCAAAATTTTTTACGCGCGGTTTTCATTTGTTTTATTTTGCGAGTTTTGATAGATGTTTTGCTTTATTTATATATAAACTCCATAAACTATAAACCGGGTTGGGTTAACTTGTAGTTTTAATTTCTTCATTACCCTGTCACCAGCACGCATCCGGTACGTGCGTGTGTGAAAGCATATTATATTAGGGAACATGTACATAACACTTTTCTAGTTTTATTAGGCATGGCAGTCAGCCATAGCCTTTTAAAAGTTTGTTTGTCAGCTCCTGTCATCTATCTGTCATTCATCTGCCGTAGGCACGATCACTCTTTAGTGGTACTTTTAATTTAACTGTATTTTTAAATTGTTTTCGTCAATCGATAGCTGCGGGGGGTTCGAGAAATAGGTCGAACTCCAAGGAGAAGCAATTGCTCCCCCTTATAACGTACATCACATGGCAAGTTTGATGAATGTTTCTGCAAACAAGGCACCCCTCGTTTAGCCGTTTTGTCGATTTTTCTATTCAAAACTCAAATTCTGATTAATTTAATATATGCATATCAAATCTAAATTCCAACCCCACTCGGTAAATTAGAAAGCTGTTGCGCCTCCGCTTTTACTTTTTACCAAAAAATAAGTGTTCCGTTTTCATTGCATTTAGGAACACGTGCAAAATATAATAATAGCATCATAATGCTACAATTTCCGTCGTAAAAGCTGCAACTGAATTTATTTTACAACATTTTCTTAGCACATCAACTCAAACTATATAGGCTTTTAACTTTCACCGTGAAAATATGGAATGGTGGAGTGAAAAGTTTGAGATAAAAAAACAGTAACAACTATACAGTGTTATACAGTAAGTATATGGAAAAGGCCGGCTAGTGGCCATGAGATTAAAGTAATTTACATGCGATGAAATAATGGAATATAAAGTAAACAACCTCTAACGTTTTGCTGCCCCAGTTTCGAGTCGTGTTCACCATGAATGCTAAGGAGTGAGAAAACTTGAATGAAAACCACAGTTTTAGACATTTGAATAGGGCCAGCAGTTTATCTTTGGCTGACATTTATGAATATTAGCAGACTTGCACAAGAAACTTGACAAAATGTTTTCCATTTGTCTATCACCAGTGGCGAAGAAAGGTGTAATAGAGTTCTAGGAAGAGCCAATCCCCTTGCGTTGTTTCCCACTCGCTCGCTCTGACAGGGCACAGTGCACTTTAGGGAATTGTTTCAACGTCAAGATCGTTTGCAAAAATAAGGAGTGTGTAGGGGCTATATCAAAACCAATATGGTACCATTACTCACACTGTTTCTCTAAAAACGTTTGGGATATTTTTTAAATTAAAAGCGTTATCGCGGATACTGAATACGGACAATATGGGTGGATGCCACACGAAACAAAATTATAAATAACCAGACGATAGCTGGTCGTAAAATAAACATTATACATTTGTGACCATTTATATAGACTTAATGACATTTACATTGTTATTGCAAATAACCTGGTTCATAAAAACTTTTACCGAACCGACCATAAACTTCAATAATTGAGTTATAAACAAAATTTAAAATTGTATTTTGTTTTAATAACAACTTCTAAATACCCTTTTGCAGTTTTGTACTGTATGTTTTTGTTGCAACTGCAACATCTAGCACCTACCCACGTACTATTATTTTATTTCCCGCATGTGACTGACGGCTTTTTAAGTACGAACAAGAAGTATGTCAACCAGCATTCGGTACTGGCATTAAAATATCTTAGCACAACAAGACATAATGTATATTTGACTTTACAGCGCGTAGGAGCTGTCGCTTTCATGTTACATTTCTACCAATATAAATCCCTTGCTTGCAAGATTACATCTATGCGTATTTGACAAATACTTTTTGACTTTTACCGTCTACAATATAATAAATAATCATATTGTGTAAAACGTCGAATTCCGAGATTTACCAACAGTCGACAATAAAACATCCTCGTTAATGCTAAAATTCTATACATTTGTATGCACTGATCACCAGAGACCAAAATAGAG
>JAHZNE010002557.1:0-10135 GCA_027744055.1 Callyntrura sp. NNG-2020 | reverse complement strand
CACTCAAAGCCAAGCTGACCTTTCCACCACCGTTCACTCTCGGGAGTCTCTTTACCTGGTATGATGAAATTCTACCCACGATCGATAAAACGGACCCTTTCATCACTGCCATGCCTCAACCCAGCGTCAAGGAATCGCCACAAACAGAAGCCCCTGACCTGACCGTCCGCATAAATTTGGCACGTCTGCAGAGCTGCTTTAGATGTGGACGGCCAGGCCATAAGGCAGATACTTGTACAAACCCGAGAATTAACGCGCTCAGAGTGGGAAGAATCCGCAAGCGAAAGCCGAAACGTGCAAGACAGGTCACCGTGTCTACACGTCAGTTTGGGGTGGGGGTGTATAAGGGTAAAGCAAAGCAGTAGGTCGTCGCTAGCAGCAAACATTAAAACTTAATTCAATTATCCTTTTTTTTCCTTCGTGCGTCATTACGCACAAAAGAGTGTAAAGAAACAAAATGTGTATGTATTCAATATGGGTAGCGGTCAAGTAACTTCCCTTTTTTCGTGCGTCATTGCACACCCCGTGCACGTCCGCACGGTCAACTGCTTAGTATATAAAGCGATTCAACTCCTCCAAAAATATCGCCAGTTCCTTGTCGATCTCCGTGGAAGAACCCAGTAGTGGGATCTCCTCTAGCTATACCCAGGAAGTGGGAAAGCACTTGACAAGTGAGACCAGTAGTGGTTATGGCATGGGAGTCACCCAGATGAGTGGGGAACTCCAAATTTATATTTCTGTAAAAAGATGATGCTCCTTTATTTTTCCTGAAAACTCTGTTTCCTTTTCAACTTTGTCAATTCTGGCACGTCACGTAAATTCTTATATAAGGGCCGGTCTAAATATTAGTAAAGCGCTATTAGTTGTAATATATTTCTAATTGTCTCTCTTATAAATTACGTTGCAACTCTTCGTAGTTAAGGTAAATAAAT
Organism: Callyntrura sp. NNG-2020; assembly: GCA_027744055.1. Classification (NCBI taxonomy): domain Eukaryota; kingdom Metazoa; phylum Arthropoda; class Collembola; order Entomobryomorpha; family Paronellidae; genus Callyntrura; species Callyntrura sp. NNG-2020. The sequence continues at coordinate 9,203 of JAHZNE010002557.1, read as the reverse complement.
ACATTTAATATTGGTATACCATATACCCATGCGTTACAACTTCCTTCTTTAAGCCAAGGCAATACGAACCGTCACCTCGAGCTTTTCCAAGTTTCATTTCATTCCATGATACGACCTTTCATTAATAAAATTCACTCACAAATTCTAAATTAATTTTTGTAAGGCTATACACCTTATACCATATCAAAATATACCTCTTGCTATGTAGCTTCTGCTTTAGCCAAAAAAACAACTACATCCAGTCGGAATTCCCTGGTTGTACTACATGGAAACAATATTAATATCTCGACAGTTGTTGCATGCCTTAGCATAAAAAGTTACTAAACAGAGCATGCATTGTAAGACACATCTAAGTCCATCACAAGCTTTTTTGACCAAGTTCGAGCACAGTTCTAGCGTTGGAATTAAGTATAAAATAATATATTAATTTAAGGTTTATCAGGATGTGGGAGTTAATTTTGCCATTAAAATTCCAGAATGCTGTATAATTTTTTTATTTAATTTATAAAACAAGGCAATCTAGCGGTTATATTTCAATGAAAGAATATAAATCTTGAATTTGTACAATTCATATACATTTTATTACACATGTTTATATGGATTAGGTGTCACAACCAAAACATCTTTGCAACCACAATTACATTAAACTAATGTATCTTCAGTTTTAGTAAAAGCTGATACATATATGATTGTTTAGTGGTTCACCCTTTTGATTATCAATTTAGGACAGGAACATCCAAATATCGATCTCTAAATAGGCAATTGAACTACTTACACGTATTCAAACGTATTGTGGCACAAAAAACAACTACAACGTAAAAGTAACCTTTCAATAACACTTTAAAATATACGTCTGACGAGACTAACGCATTAACTACAATTTTAGTGTACGACTTACACATTACCTTTAGCTTTTTGTAAACTTTATTTTGCAAATAAACATTTAGTACAACACTTTCCACAAAATAAGAAATTGTCCTGCTCCTTGTTAGTATTAAGACATACAAATTTAGAAATGTTGTGGCCCGGCATTAAAAAGTTTCTTGGTTTAAAATTTAAATCAACGAAATATTTTGGGGTCACAATTTATGACTGGGATGCAGTTGAGCAAAAGCTAATTCTAGGAAACTTTTATCTTATTCAAAACATGTAAGTTGGGTGGCACGCACACCAGTGAATTCATATAAACGTGAGTTAGACCTTGTAATCCATATTTAACTATAACACTTACATGTTGCATATTAATTTACAGGTATACTGCAATCGTTGCGTTCGGTATGAATTTCGTTGTAATAATAGCAATGGACATGTACCTTTCAACTCAACAAGATATCCTCGAATCTGATCCCGATCCGACAGATGGAGTAGCAACGATTCGAAATGATCTTAGCACGGGACAACTTGCCACAAGCATTCTGCAGGTTTGTTATATTGCTGTGCTAACATTTATGTTGTTCCTAAACTACGTCATGGTCGAGCGGAGAGACATCTACTTGAAGCTATTTAACCAGCTTCTCGATTACAACCAACTAATGGAAGGTAAGTGCAAACACATTTAGATCAACAAGTACTCAATATCAGGACATTAGACTTAACATATCCAATATAAATTTTTACCTGACAGAACTGATACTTGCTGGGAAACTAACCTTGACTCCTCAGCAGGAAAAACGCGCAAAGTTGGCTCAAGTCTTGACGGTGATCACTATATTACTAACTTCCGGCATTCCTTTCGCCATTCCTATCATATTTTTTAGCAAGCTAGACCCTATCCATCAAATAGTGGAGAGGTGGCTGGAAGTGGAATTTTCATTAAAGTCACCGGTTGTTGTTGGCTTATTGCCTTTGGTAGTTGCAATATGTTACACGGCGGCCAACACAGTAATGATGCTCACCATGATCTTGAATCTATACCACCTATGCACCACCATTCCCATGGAAGCATTGGCGGTCAGATCATTCGAATTCCGTGCTGGCGGTCGCTTTGCATCTTCTAAATTGTCACGATGCATCGTGTTGACAAGTGGATTCGAGGCGTTGGAGGATGACCAAGTGATCCAAATATACAGAACTCAACAAATTATTAATGAATTGCTAAACACCTGCTTCAAGTCAGTGCTGTTTTCGTTTCATCAAGTTGGCTGCCTTGTGGTATTGGTGTCTTTCTTAGTAATAACCGTACGATATCACGAAATGCTCTCGGAAGGAGGCGCACTTGCTTATGTACTCGTATTTGCAGGTATCTTTGCAGTGCTGATAGCCATATTTTTTCAGAGTACCATGGGTGGTGAAATAGTGGTTGTCTCAAATTCGTTCCAGGAGTCATGTTCTAGTACACTGCTGCGACGGTTAATGCTCCGAAAATGTTCTCTGAGTTGCAGAACATTTTATGTTCAGGTGGCGTATCCATTCTATACGGTTCACTATGAGACGTTTCTGATGTTTTGTTCCAACGCGCTGGACTTTACAGTGCAGTTGTTACTGTGGTAGATACTTTTTGTAACAATTAAGGTTTACCAAAATTATATGAATGTAAGGAAGTAATGATGTTTCATGCATAATAGAGTAGTCATGTTTGTTGCCGCTAATAAATTTCGAAATGTGGGAAGGTGTACTTGGCAGCTTTATTAAATAGTATTTTTATTAGATTCGCCATTTCGGTTGAAGTGGCGCCGACCGGTACCGGCGGATGTCCCCTGGGCAGTCTGATCTAGGAGCAATAAGATCAAGGGGCAATTAAGGGGCAATTAGGCCAAGGGGCAATTTTTACAGGGGCAATAAAGCCGAGGGGAAATAATACCAAGGGGCAATAAGTCGACGGGTAATGATATCCAGGAGCAATTTCACCCCCAGGGGCAAATTTGATTCAGGGTATATTCGCCTAGACCCGACGCCGACACCTATTTTGATGATTTCACATTACACTTGTAAATACTTTGCTTTAATATTATAATTATCATTCATATTCCTAAAACATTCATTATTACTGTCACTCTCATCTTGGAACAAGGCTTGTGACAACTGCTCCCAAACTGAATGAATGACAAAACAGAGTATACTTGTATTTGGTGAATTAACGACACTGCTTACTACAGCCTTCCGAACTATTTAAAGAGACTCTCAGCTAGAATATATGAATGGCAGTATTCTTGCGTTCCGAAATGCTTACAAAAAATTAGGAAGTAATCATGACGGATTAAGATGTGTCCTACTCAATTACATGGAGCCTCTTTACATCGTATGGTTTGTCAATATAAGAAAAACTAAAAAAATGTTGGAAACTACTTTACGATAATTAAATATACACACCAATTGTATTCCTCTAAAGCCTGGACGTACTAGTATGCCTTTAAATGTGATTTTATGCAATCACTCGGAAATATCGGCTAATCACACATCTCCTTCAATTTCTTGAACAAAAATGAGCTGCTTTCAAAATGTACGTAGCAACGCGTTTGCCGAAATAGGCTTTTCTATGTGACTTCTTTTGCAATATTACTTGTTGTATACAAGTGAGGTACTCTTGGAATATAGTTGTCTTGTATGCGCCGTCTTTAGTTAGAATGAGCTGCCGATGAATGTAGCAGATTTCATGTATATACAATATTGTAATTATATTGTGCTCGCCATCTATTCATTTGAAAAATTAGAAGATGGGAGACACTTCTAACACTCGTTTTCGTTATGTTACATAAATGTACAATTATGCAATTACTTTCTGATGTTAAACGATGTAATATGTAAGCTAAAAAATTGATGTACGATTGGAATAAAATTTTCATCACCTAAGCATCCGTTCATTTATATATTTGTAATTCAGAGCCCAGAAATGTCTTTATTGTCTCAATTTTGAGACATGTTTTCTATTACTATAAATTGTTCGTAAATATTAATGGCTCCGTTATAATTGGTGTACCGTCTCTCGAGATATTTTGTTGTGAAACTAAACCTGCGACAGTCTGGCAACAGTAATGTTTTCGAGCACCTTAAATACAAATTAAAATAACCAGTAAATAAAAATTTTCGATGCTCTGAATTTTAATAAAATGTTGTTTGGTTGTTTTTAAACATAGTGGCAGATTGTATGTTATAATGATATTGAATTAAGCGAGGTAGGTACATATAAGGAAAACAGCATAGAGTAAATCAATTACGAGGTACATGGCACCAAAATGCTATTAAAAGAGGAGAAAACCAAGAAACGAAAAGAAAGAGATTAGTTATTCATAACGTGCCATCCTTAAAAAAGTTAATATTTATTCAAACATACATCTATATAATCATTGCCTAAAGACTATTTTACTGTAACTGTCATGTTTGACATTTTCAAAATGATCACATCAGGCAAGTGTTGTATTTCAGCTGCAGTTCAATTTAACAATGATCATGGGTACATAGGTTTCATGTATGCAACATTATACAAGGATCGAATTTTCCAAATATCTCAAAGGACCATAGAATTACTAGTATAGTTAACCGCTGATACGATTTGTCCGGAATGAAGAAAACACAGAGCCACATTATCGGTTATAGGGCAAGGTTTTTCTATGACGAACCAGGAACATCATGTTATTTACTATTGTGATATGTATGTGAATAGCATATGGATAGCACGAACTGAACTGATGTTTTTTGTTTTTGATTAACTACTGTGCATTTGCGTATGTAACGCACAAAAAGGATTTTTGCCATATTTTATTGCCAAAATGACTAATTTAGAGCATAAATAAGCGCCCATTACCTTAATTTATTTCACATTGTTTGGAATCCGATAAATGCATATAATTATAATTTTAGGCCCATTTCATCAAATTTAAGAAATTCTAAGTTATGATTGTGCAATCAAAATTAAAATGTTTACACTAACAACGCTAAATAATACCCTTCAAGCAAGCACTGGAACTGGCTTATTTAGTTGTAGCAGTTCGTATAAAAGCAAGTTCATTTGAATTAGTCCAAATAACTTTGTCATACTTTAATAAATAACGTACGTCGCCGACAACACCAAATTTTTATAGATCCAAACTCCAAACTTACACCAGTAAACGAAGAGGTCCGCTGAAAATATTGCATGAGTTGCCACATGGAACAAAATCATTGTCAAATATTTTAATTATGTCGAATTTACATGTGCTTTGACATACGTATATATATACCTGCTGCATTACAAATAGTTATTATCTACACATTACTTCCAAGTGATGATCTACACATACATTAACTGAAATGGTTAAATATGGGGGACCTTTCAACGATTAATTTGACAAAGGAGAGGAACCCCAAGAACATTAACGCATACTTATATTTCACACCCAATTACATATAACTGTCCAGACGGCACTAATTTTTGTAGAATTTTTCAAAGTTGTCTATTTTTACAATTTTAACAAGATCCAACCTATGCATCTTACAGGTTTATTCTTAACGCACATCTACCTTCGCAATGTTTTATATTAAACAATAAAGAACTGACAACTTTCTGGCTCTTGAACCTTCTGCACCAATGGGTTTTTGTAACGGAATTTCTAATCGCGGCAACCCAGTTGTCTTGAAAACATTTTACAAAACAGTGCATCTAGCAAAATTATAAAAATTATTATAAAACGAATTTCAGTGCAAAATTTACTGTTTTGGAGAATTGCCACGGGTTCAAACAATTAAGTAAAATAATGCATGCTTAAATTCAATAGAACGTTTTTGTTTCAATTACACTCCAAAAGTGTTGGAATTTTAAGTACATCAACGTTGCTTGAAGCCAAAGACAAATTAAAATTACAAGCAAGTAGTACAAGTTTTTGTGGTTTTAACATGTCAAGCTCTGAATATCAAAATATACATTTCCCTTGGTAGTTTCGGCTTTGGGCAAGAAGGCCATGTTTCTTCAGTATAAATTCATCAGTTGTACTTGTATTTAACTTATTGAACAGAGCGTGTAAATTTAAATACGGTACAATTAATTTTAGCGTTGAAAATAAGAATTAATTAAATAGTATATATGCTTAAGGTTTATCATGTGAAATACTGTCGTTATGGAAATTCCAAATATATTCCAAAAAAGTCTCTGAAATATATGCACCCATTGTCCGAAGAACATAGATCTTAGACATATAATTTCGAGTTGGTACAATTTAGGGTATACCTTCTATGTATATTGATGTACATTAGGAGACATATCCAACACAAGTTTGCAGCTACAAATACAATAAACTAGCATATCTTCTAATTTAGTAAATGTTGGTAGATTATTATGCTTACGATGGGTGTTGTGACTTGGCGTTACCGTGGATCATCGCTACGGATATTTGTTATTATTTTGAATAATTATATTTTTCTTGAAGAATGTATATTTTTTGATTGAATGTATTCATATTAGTCTTTTTATGATTATTATCTTGTCTCTGTACTTTGTCATTGATTATGTCTGAAAATACGAGTGATTTGACTTGTATTTAATAAATATTGATTTTGATGATCGGAAGTTTTGTCCGAAGAGATTTATTATACCTTGATAGTATTTCTCAAACCTTAACAATTATTACCGTACACCTTGTTGAATTTTGTGCTTTGAGAAAAACTCTCAGAGAATACAGTAAATCCACAGCATTATTTGTACTTTGTAATGTACGCAGTAGACACTGGCATAAAATAAATTTATCAAGTGCTCACATTCGTGTCTCGTTTCTGTGTGTTATGCCCGAAGATCAAGGAAGAATATGAGATGTCATGAAATTCTCATCTTTCTTCCTTTTCTATACACATTTTCACCACGGTTTCATTTGAAAAGGGTTCAATTTACCGTATCTAGCAGATATAATATTTGAGTAACGCGGAGCGGAGCGGTTTCGAGAAGCAGAGCAGTATCTCTCCACAATTTCAAAATAATCGTCATCTCCTTTTTCCCTTCACACATGACGACAACAGCATATTCATCTTTACATCTTTACCAACCTTAGTTTGTGAGCGAGTAATCTTAAAAGTGCATCAGGTTGCTGTCAGAACCCTACTATAGCCGTTTGGTATTTTTATAGGCAAAGCTATAGTGTGGTGGTGGTGATGATGGTGGTACACAAATGTGTAAAGATAACCATACAACCAACTAGTCGTTTAGCAGTAGTTTGCGTATTAGGTTCATGCTCGTTTATGCCTAAAAATGTGTGTATACATTTTACATGGACGCTTCAGGCCTTTTTCAATAGAAGTTTTTGAAGAAGTACTGCTTGTCATTTATCTTTCATACGCTTTTTGATGTGTGTAGTGTAGTATTTGAAACTCCCATGCTGGCAAAGCAATTGCGGGCTTCACAACACAAACTTCTTTTCATTTTCAAGAGCCCTTACTGAATTTATACGACAGAGGGAGACAAGTATATGTAGGCATACACATGTTACATAGTCAGTTACATTCAAAAGACGAACTAGACGAAGAAGACTTGTTCAGTAGGACGGGAAGAGTTCTCTGCATACTAATAAATGTACGCACACAAGACAAAGAGCACAGATAACAGCCAGTAAATACGGGCCAAGAAAAAAATGAGAGGATTATGAAGACGGTAAAGTGCTAGGAGCAGCAGCAGCAGTGTCCTGTTGTCTACAAGTAATACATACTTAAAATAACGTGTTTCGAAAGCGCACAGCTCCTATACTTTATTTACTGCACACAGAGCATGTAATAGAGCATTCGTGTTAAAACGTACACTGCAAAAAACTGTCTTGGTTGAGGGAATGGCTTCAAGTCACAAGGAAAAGAAGAGAACGTTGTCTCTCGCATTTATCTTACGTACGTATACCTTTTCTATCTTCATCTTACACACACAACAAACTACATACATGTCTACGTCAAAAAGAAATTAGGTTTCACAAAGCCTATATCTACGGGCTTCACTGATTCGCAGGTATAATATTATTGTCTTTTAGAATGGATTTTCGTTGGGAGTAGCTTTTAAGAGTAATCCATGGTTGACGTTATTTAACATTTTGTTTGCGATGATCCAGGTACAGAGAGATAGAAGTGATCTTGTGTGTTCGTTGGTGGACATCTTTGCAGACAACCTGACAAACAATATAAAAACCTGAGATATATGAGTATTAACTCTGCGAAAACATACCTTTGCAGGTGGGTATGGCAGCTTTTAGTTTAAGTACACACCTGTGTGTAAAAAGTAAATGTTCAATTTTTAATACTGAAATAAATGTACCTACGCACATGCAACCTGGTTTGATATAAAATGTTTTTCAAGAATAAGGCACATGTAGTATCAAACCTAGAAAGCGTATAGAATGAGGAGGAAAGGGTCGTCGTCATCTGTAAACATTGCCTATCTAACTCTCCCTCTTTTCCCCAAGCCTTCTGCTGTTGCAACAATAACACTCTTCTCCGAAAGGAGTATAAGTATTAAGGTAAAATGTAATGTAACTCAATTCATTCAGCTATTACTGCATACATTAAAATCCCCTGGGAATTCCTTTTTGCCTATATCATGCACGACATGAAACAGATAGGCTCTTTTCGTATCTATCTCTCGTTGTTTAGTAAAATCTTTTATGTGCACCTTATATGTTAGCACATCTTTGTACGCATCACACTATACGGGTATACACTATACACACGTGGAGTAGGTAACGGCTGCAACTGGTAGTAGGTTTATATCTAAGGATTACTTGTCAGACCATCCATAACGCCTAATAAACAAAGTTTCAAAGTAGAAAAGAGAGGCGAGGGAGAGAGTTGAAACACCACACCAGTTTCGTATATCTAAGCAGTTTCCTTACTCTACCGGGTTGCTGTTTAGTTATTGATGGTAAGCTCAGTTTTGTAATGTTTCATGATTATTATTATAATGATGGTGGTGGTGGCGTTGTGGTATGATGATGGCTAGGGCTAGATAGTGATACTTTAAATAATGCTCAAGTGCACACTTGTAAATGCCAATATACCGCTACCGTAATCATGCGGTGAATTTAAGCCTTCATGACGAGAATGAATCGACCAAGCACACAGGCAAATTGCAGACACACGAATTGGGAAAAGGCAAAAACGCCTTTCACGACTTAGTTTCCGACCAGGCCAAGTCTCGCTTTATTAACGGGGTTCATTCACTCACTCAATTACGTCTCTCTGTCTGGCAAATTTGCATAAAAATAATGGTAATGGCAGTTATAACGATGTGTAATTATATGATCGTGTAAAAGAATCGTATAGAAAAA
>JAHZNE010002556.1:0-11998 GCA_027744055.1 Callyntrura sp. NNG-2020 | reverse complement strand
GACTAGCCCGGTCTCCCTATCCTCCCATGTATAAGCCCTATCCTCCAGTGCTAATATTCCCCGTACTCCTACCCTATCTATCTACTGACGTCTTCGTGGAATCAACCGCTTTGTACAGAAGATACGGATTCATTCGTGTCTGTCTTGACGCAAGTCCGTGTATGTATGAACTACGAAAAGGTATCCTTATTAAAACTGATTGGGAATTTGTGAATGAATCAACCATGATATGCACAATACAAATCAGCGTAAAGTAGGCTCTCGCTTCCAATTTCTTCTTATTTCGCCCACTTGGTTAAAGAAGCGAAATTCGTTCAAGTCCGCTTGATTTTTTTCTCGTTAGCAGAACTACGCATTTGTGACGTGAGTTCTTTCCTTTTAAAGAAAGCTTGTCAGTTGGTTTGTGTAGTTGTTTGCGAGTTAACTGGAAAAATTTTCATATATGAATGCATACTTGTCATACAATCATGTTTTATTTTAAGCTCATCACAATCTCTCTAATGAAACTCCTGCGTGCGTGGGCAAAAATAAATAAGTTTTTTTTTCAAATCTCCTTTTCCAGCGTATAGTTCTGTGTAGAATGAGAAACGTTATACGGGCGGACCTCTTTTCCCTTTTATTCCATTTCCCAAACAAATCCTCTCACGAAACCCCGATGGGAGCAGAAAGTGCGTAGCCCTAGCTACTGAACGGAGTGCGTGCGTTTCGAGAATAACTTAAAATCTCTTTAAGCTTCCGGGCATGTCCCAGCATTTTGCATACTTTTGTGTATGTTGATTACCTTGCCAAAGATGAATTGGCCCGTCAAGTATCCTTTCAAGATTGCGTAATGGATGCTCGTGATGGACATTTGCGAATGAAAGTGTTTTTGAATCGTACAGCGTACAGGAAAGCATGTGTTCATTTCCTATCGTTACATTGTAATGTTTTAAAAATGCTTCTTTTCCGTTTGGCACACATTATGACATTCTAGTTTCCCACAAGCAAAAATTAGCAACAAGATGTACGAGCAGGGTTGAAGCAACAGGGGGGACGAGAGGGGGACATCCTGACCCTGTAATGCATTAAGACCGTTCCCAGCTCTACTCATTAATGTTAATGGCTCAATATTCGGGGAGTTTTCCCCCCGGTTTTTATAGCGTCAGTATGAGAATAGTAGTTGCATGTCATAATCTCCCTTTTTTATAGTTTCTAAAGCTAGAAGGAGGTTTCAGATATTGTGGAATGGTATTTCCACCTTCACTATGATGAAATCACGGAAACTCATATTTGAAACCTCCTTCTAACTATAGAAACTATGAAAACGGAGATTATAGCGTACAGACGTATGTACATCACATGTTGTGTTTCTGTCAGAGTTTACTCTCTCTCTCTCTGTCAGAGAAACAGTAATTAATTCTATTAAAAAAATTCCGACTGGTGTGAATGTACTTGAGTCTTGAGTATATAATCAACGACCGATGTCATTACTTGTCCTTTCGGCGTGAAATTAAAGTAATATGCAATAATGTCAAATGACTTCCTACTCCCTACACACCAAGTGATGACGCGGATGACGAGTCATAAAAATTGTTATAAAATAAATTGGGTACATTTTCATGCGAAGCGCCATGAAAAACTCAACATTACGATGTTTTTCATAATGCTGTCAAGCTGTCGATGCATGAATAAATGAGATTTTAAATTTAATTGGTGTAAGCACAATTAACTATCTGTAGCAAAATGATTAAATAATTAAGCGACGCATAGATTTACAAAAATGATTATGGTAAAAAGAAGATGCCTTTGGGGAAATTTTTTTCTTCTCAAAATGTTAATTAGCGGTTTAATTGCATGTTAATTAAATGTTAATTATCTTCAGGGATCCGCACCGGCCAACAAACCACACATGTGCATATTAGTATATGCGGAATTACCCTGAGAAAGAGAAAAAAGTTGGAGTTTGCTTGGGTCCGTGTGGAACCTTTAAGATAATTTAATTAACATGCAATTAAATCGTTAAATTAACTATTTGAGAATTTTTTCCCCAAAGGTATATGCTATTTACATTAATCATTTTTGTAAATTATTAATCTTAATTATTACATATTTTCTCTTTTAGCTTGGGAAGGCTAATTGTACAACAACAACAAAAAATTTCGTTTCATGTACAATCATGACGTGACATGTCAAAAACTATCCTTACAAACTTCTACTTACTTTCCGCCCGCTAGTTGTGCTGCTGATTCTCTAAATTAATGTCATTTTATCGTGCCTTATGACTTTATTCCATATATTTCCAGGTTTACCAGCTTCCTACGTGTACTGAAAACTCCGTATGTGGTTACTTGCAAGTCAATGTTCGAGGAATAACCGAACAACGCTTTTGCACTTGCCCCATGGGTATACGCTGTCCTATGAAATGGGATATGGAGGATGGCCGTTCTGTCACTCAAGGATCTGATCAATATAAGGTACTGCGTAAAATAAACATCAACATATAATCCATGATGATGCATGATCCATTCTCCCTCTATTACACACTACGTACATTTTGTCATCTCGGGTGGTATGCTTGCTCAGCGATTGATGAACAAGTGGAATGTTTCAACCGAGTCGTTTCACATTCCCCCGTCTCATCTCTGTACTTCGTCTATCACAGCAAAAGATCAAAAGTGATCAACTAAGCACGTTAGCCAAACTCGTCATAAACGAAATATTGTGACATCATTATTATTACAACAGCATATACCATATAAGTAACATTGCTTTATTAGCGTTGTTGGACATAGGTAAGCTTGTATGCAAGTACCGTACACGTTGTAGCAAAGCAGGCGTGTGTGGCGGAACCATTACCATGACATTTTTTTTGCCACGAGGAAAACTAATTCCTATTTGCCATCCTGTGGCTCCATTGTAAAAATATTTGTGACAAAATTTAATCCAAGCGGAAATTACGTTGCTATTTACACAGTTGCACAGTATTGTTCCCTGGATGAGATTTGACACTGCCTTGTAACTTGTAAGCTCCCAAATAATAGTGTGCTGTGTAACATGTTGTAACACATGAATGACGTAGTTGTTTGATGTTCTAAAACTGAGCAATTTTCTTCCCGCATATTGTAAAAACATAACTTTGCAATATGCCTGGCGCATACGGTGAAAGGTCTAAAAACAACGACGTGATTAAATATTTTCAGAAGGTTGAAGAAAAATGTGTGTGTGTGTGTGATGTGTGTAATTGAATTAGGTGCCCTTACAACTCTCCAGTAAACCGCTTTGATCGACCCATTCTGTAAAAAGAAAAAGTTGTTGTAGATTATGCCGTAAAATGGCATCATCGTCATCATCATCACCCTCACTCACCACCATCCCCTCTCAATAACGTATCAAGTCCATTGAAGTTTGTTGAATTCCCCGCCATTAAGAAAAGACTAAGGTTTATCGTGGGAGTCACAAAACCCAGGATTTCCGTCTGTTCTTTTTTTGTACCCGCTTAATTTCCGCCGGTCATGGTTTGACGAAGCTGAAAGAGTAAAAACTCGCGGCTAGGCAGTTTGAAGTCAAGAGTGAGCCCAAAAGGGGATGCAGGTCTACAATTCATTCATTCATTCATCAAAAGTTGTTATTATTACTCAGATATGACTGCACTGTTATTATTATTACATGTTACGATGTACGTAAGTGAAATCAGTATAAGATCAACTTGTGCATTCATGTAAGTGCCTACATGTGTAACACAACAATGACCACCACCGTCCAGCCAACTTACTTGAAGGTGTGTGTGCCGGCCGGGTTATGTTAAGGAAATTCAATTATTTTGGTGCACAAGTCCAGAGTTAAAATGTGAGTGGGCAATAATAGAGTTATAGGGGCATTCATTATTACGAACAAAAATAACTTGTTCCAAAACACTGGCCACATGCCCCATCATCATCCTCATCGTCAAAAAATGGTGTAGCAAGTTTTTCTTAGAGGCAACTTGCCCGAGAGTTGGTTGCTTCATACTTGGCTACACATATTATTTTCTCTCATAATGAAGGGTAATACAACACCGGATAAGTATGAATATTTTAGTAGCGTCTGTAGAGGAATTACCATATCGTGTAAAAAGCGGCCTGCTTTTCCCGGAGTTTCTGCCTTTGCGTCATTACGTCATCATCATCGTCATATCATCATATCATCATCATGCCATTTACCTATTTGTATGAAACAGGTACACACGAGCAAATGAATATGTTTTACGCAAGACGGACACATGCACTATAACTCTTTTAGATCGTCCTGTTTGCTTTTCCATTACTTCTCGCAAACAACAAATTTTGTAATAAAAGTTAATAATAATGAATGCATTCGTGGCGGTAGGTTTGTCAAAGGAAGCTATCATTTCACACGCACACACGGACACGAATATATATGGACCTCTACAAATGCACACAGCTTTCTTTTTAAAATGGATTACCTTCTTAAATTATAATATTTGAAGGAGCAATCAGATTGCAACTTTCCCCTTTCCAACGTCGTCTCTCGAGAACAGGAAGTGTGAAAAAAGGAGACTATTTTACAAAAAAAAAGTTGAAAATTTTCCCTCTCAATATATAGTCAACACTCGCCAAACGATGGTAAGCAACCGTTGTGGGTGCTGAGTAACGTAAAATGACGTCGATATAGCAGTTTCTTGCTTTCTCCTAAATTGGTCATTCTCCAGAGAAAGTTACTATTCTATTCTGTTAGAGCCCGGGCGTGTGTGTGTGTGTGTGCATTAGCGGACCCGTTGGAGAAAGCACATTTCATTTTTCATTCATAAAAGTGGACATTCTATGCAGGCAGGTAGATAAATGCAACTACAGATGAGCTTATCCTTTATGTAAATTGCTAATGTAATGTTCATATTATGCACATAAGAAAATGGAACGCGGACGACGATGCCATTACCGTTTTGTTTTTTTTTTCTCACAAAAATGTTGTATTTTGTGTACTGTCTAGTCAGCAGCAGCAGGCTGACTTGTATTGCAACTTTCCACTCTGTCTTGTACACTTGTATATCTGTCTGTACTACCTACATTTCACATTTGACTTGATTGTGTGTCTATTGTTGGGCTCGTTTTAAAAGCTCACTGCAAGCATCTCTTTAAAATGGAAAAGCACGTGAACGTTTTATCAATTTCATAGCCCTTACGCCAAGAGAAATTACTTATTTTGAATGAAAAATTGGCTTGTTACGTTCTTACGCTACGTTTTCCCTTTCTCCCTGGGATCTTGTTGGATTATATAGACAGAACGACGCAACTTACTCCCACTCACTCAGTCAAGTTGTTTTCACCCAACCTTGCACGGTTGCACGTCTTTGGCGTAAAAGAAAAGAGGCAGACAAAAATTATACTGTTAGTAGGCAAACAAGGGTGTTTGCTCGCTAAAAATTTGCATACATTCCTAAATTTTTATTCTCCTCTATAAATTTTGGGAGGCTGGCGTAAATGTACACTGTGTGTGTGTGTGTGTGTGTGTGTGTGTGCATTATAAAAATACAAACGGTAATAATAGAGAGCCGTCCATAGTTACAGTATTGCTAAAACATCGCGACAAGGTAGTGTTTTATCTTTCTCTCTCCACGGAGAACTGACCTTTGTAACAGCAACACGTTTCACGGATACTCTAACATGAAGTGGCTCCATTTTTTTGAAGCGGTCTCTATTGTGCTTTGTTATTTGTGGGTGATGAGATGGATGGATGGGGTGAATGGGAGATGGGAGATGTGAAGTTGGAAGTTATGTTGTGTTGTAGGTAGGTAATAATAATAACAGTCGCAATTTTATATGCATCATCTCTTTATTTGAAAGGAGTAATAATAGGCGGTAGTAGGAGAAACGCAAAAAAAAATTGTGTTATCGTTACAACAACAACAAGGTGTGGTGTACACTCCCAGACAGACTTGCTATAAAAATAGCAACATTCTCTGACTTTTAATACCAGACCCGAACCAAAAAGTCAGTCAGACTTAACATACGTCGAGCATGCAACTACTGTAGGCAGAGTAGGAAAATCAAGAAAACTTTTTCGATTTTCCGTCAAATAAAACAATATCTATTTTTGGTGAACAATCCACCTACAACTTTTGCTCACTTCATAAGTACCTCGTATAAATCCTAAATGTGAAACCCGTTGGTGTAAGCTCCGCTCTGGGATTAGGAGGTATCCACTTCCTTTGCCCTACTGAGGTCTAGTCCGGAAAGCAATCATATTTTAGAACCCGGTTTTTATATTATAAAATTTTAGTGCGTTTATTAATACTGTGGCAAAAGTGGGGTTTAAAAGTACACTACTACGACTACTTCGATATGTATCATACCATGACGAATTTCATATATGACATGTACGTTTTGTTTTATTTATTCCTTTCCACTTTTGACGGCTATCATTAAAATATGGCGAAAAAACTTTGATTGGGTAGACCAATTCAATTCGGGGAACAAGCAGGATGAAAACGCTGGGCAAAACAAATAGTGCATGGTTATCTCTAATATACCGCCTTAAAACAGTTGTGGTCTTTGTTTTGGACACAAGAAAATCTACATATATCATGTACAGATCTAAAATAGAAATAGTGGGACTATTGGAAGTACATGAAATGAGACAAGTGAGTAAACACATGCAGGCGTCAGCATTCAGTGAACAAAATATGATGGGTTAATTTGGCTCTGTGTTCTTAGCAACAACAGCAGTACTATGGTTCAGTTGCGCCAAAGAAGTCAAGGATAATCGTCATTGTTGTTGCGTTTTAGCGAAGCGAGGGACACAGACAACACCGAAAGGAGTCAAGGCAGCCAGATATCATAAAAATCATAATCTGTTCTTCTCTCGGACAGAAAAAAAGATGAAAATTCCTTTCGTATTTTGTCGTCGTTAACCCAGTATTTTAAAGACGCAATAGAATGCAACTTTGTAGAGGTAGGTAGGTATACATGAAGCATGTCATGAATTGTATATAGATAGGTAACCATAGACGATGATGGATGAAAGCATTGACGTACACATACTTATTTTTTATTCGCATATCATCTTCCAACAAAAGGAAACAAAAACAGACTTTGCAATTGCCGCTCAAGTTGGGGAGTTGAATGGTCGTTCTTTCTTTTCTTTTTTTTTTAAAAATGCCAAGCCGTATGCGCTGAAACTGTTAGCTTTTACGATGTCATTTCAAGTATAAAATGTCTGTATTCCACGTCCGGAAATGGGTTGGAATACTGGGTTCCTTTGGCCAAACCTATTTTTCACAGGCACATACCTGGATAAAAATAACTAATGAACTGTTTTTATGTTTTTAGAAAATATAAAAATACCGGTCGGCTAAATTCTTGGAACAGGTTCATTTCGACATTTTTATGGAATAAAGGAAGGTCAGCCCTGCTTTCCTGTTTGTTGTCGGCATGTGGGTAAAAATATCGTGGTTTGAATTGTTAGTATGGTTGGATATCTAGTTGGGTTTGACCTCGCACGGTTTTTGGGGTAACTGGAGACGCCAGTAGACATAGACATACATACTTATAAATACATGCACAGGAGCATACCCACAATAGATGATGATGACTCGAAGAGACCTCTGCAAGCAAACTACGTACTCAGATTCAAAACGGAATGGAATATGTTAAGAAATTGCTTGTTAGTGAGAAATACTTGATGGTTTTGTATAATTTTATGTCTTTATAAACCCCTCAGTATTGTGCAAAGGCTCCACCACTGCAAACCTGCCAAATGGATGAAGTGGCCTACAGCAGCCGAATGATTTTTGCAAAAGCGACGGAAGAATTGTTTGTAAAAACAGAACAACTCCATTGTGTTTGCCCTGCCGATCATAATTACGTTCTCGCTCATCAGTATTTCGAGGAGCCGGATAATCACTCTGAATCTGTTGGATTTACCTATACATGTGCACCTGTAAGAATTTCACGGATATATTTCATCTCTATTCATCTTTAATGAAATTACACATAAATATATATGCCTATTTCGTTAATGCATAATTGAATTTAAAATCACAGTCATGTCAAGTATGACAAATGAGTAATATCCTGTCTCTCATCACAATACGAAACACCTTTTATGATCAAGCAATGAGTTAAAAAAAGCAGGATGTATGTAGGTTGTAAACCTTGTTTCCTCCACTCACATAGAAATTGGTATACAATACAACAATCCAGCCAATCCATTCGGTTTCCCTTTAAATTCCAATTATAAATTCCAGAACGCAGAAAAATTACGATGTCGTGTGATAGTTAAAATTCAATTTGTTCATTTCATTTCATCCCAACATACTCCAGTAGAATCTGGTAAATCTACTCTATTTATCCTTTGAAAATGTATTGCGTCTATTTCACATTTTTTTATGGTTTCTCCGTTTTTCAGCTGCCCATATGCGGACTTGGTGATGTTTGTAAAACGGTATCTGAGAGAGGCCCTGAGTTTCTTGTCAACCGGAAATGTGATTGCCCTGGCAACCTCCACTGTCCCACAATTGGCAACCACATCATCGAGTCCAGGAACGTTGGACAAGGCCGCGTGGATTTGCTCCGTTGTCAACACTAAACATTTTTGACAGGGAAAAATAAACGTTCTTTTTCCGTTGTTGATGTCACACTTTTAAATTTTGTCCCGTGCAAAATATTACAATTTACTTAGAACGTTGACAACTTGGAACTTTAAAAAAAAAGTCTGTCTTTTTTCTCCTTGTTGTCATACGAAGATTCTGTGAGCAGAATATTTTTTTCGATTATACGATATTATATGACGACGATTAGTTTGTGTGGGTAATGAGTACCAATGAGGCTATATACTAGCAGCCAGCAGTACTTTTGTTAGTAACCCCATTATTCAACATAAACAATAGAACATAAATAAACTGTTTTATTCTTTGCAGTAAAATGTTTTTTTTTGGTTGTTTATAGCCAGAGATGTAGTAGACTTATTTTGTGTTCTTTCTTTGGGTTGGGATGCACGTCATAGGTGTCTTTGGTTCATTATGGGTTACGCTTACACGCTTTGGTAATTAGTAACTGTACAGCCACATCATTCGGTAAAGTCAACTTTTGTTTTTGCACAAAATAGTTACATTTATAATTGGTTGATAGACAAATAATTACACCCATACAAAATCCTACTGTAGGTAATGTTTATATTATTTTCGAAATGAAGTCTCCGCGTGGTGAAAGAAAACAAGTGGAAATAAAACGTTGTTAAGGTTTGACCTCAGTTATTAGGGAAGGAACTATCGAACACTGGTGAATCTCAAAGTTAAAAGGTGTTGAAATTTTTTTTTATTAAAAACACGTTGACGGCACATCCTGGCTTTCTTGTGACGCTTTCCCAGTTGGCTACAAACGTCACAAAAATTTTACAGCATCTCAGCAAAAATGCCGTGTCAAATTAAATGCTTTCAATTAAAGAAGACACTTTTACCGCTACGTCGATTTAGTTCGTACAAAGAGTTCATTATAATCAAAGCTTTATTTTTTTCAGTAAAAATACGATTGATAACACGACATTCCTGTACATAGTAGAGCAATAGTGCCCCTAACATTACGAAACAATTGTTAGTCACTATAAAATTTATGTGAACGAGAACAAAACATAAATTCAATTACCATAACGCTTGTAATTCTATTTAAAAATTGCAAACTACCTACCTACCTGAGTCTTCACTCTCCACTCCTGCCTGTAATAGCCAAAATCTTTCTTGTCACGCCAACTGATACCGACTTTGCAAAAAAAAATAAAAAGGACCCCTGTATTAATTCCAAACACGCAAATTTGTAGGCCGTTTAGTTTCGATAGACTGTAGTTTTCGATTCATGTTGACTGTTAACGTGTCACAACAAATTCACAATAAAATAGCAAAGTTGGGTTTACAATTTCACTCCTTTTTGTTGGTGAGATGTGCCAAAATCCTTGTGTGGTCCCTCGGAATTGAGAACAAACTTTAACGAACAAACCTTAGTATACATATAGACAACTAGTTACAACAAAAGTACAATTAATGCCTTGAGTTTGTCGCGATTATTTTACAAACGCGAACAAAATCAGCTGCATCAATTCACTATTTTCATTTACCTTTCGTTAAAGTAATTACCAGTAATTAGCCTCTATTTTTAAAACTATCAGGGCGGCCTGGGTGGTAAACATGAGATTGTTGCAAAGTGCAAATTAACAAAAACTTAACTGTCAATCTCAGTGTCATCGTCGAAAAAAAAGTATCTCTCTCTATCTTCTCTGTACGGCACATGCTGAATATTTTAAGTGTTTTTCTTCCGAGAACCTGTTCAAAATATTTTTGTCTGCGAAACATAAACATTGTTCATAAAAACAACTGCGAAAGGTTACCTAATATCAGTTTACTAAATTTTCTGTGTTTGTCTGTGTTACTATCTATTTTACTCTCGGAAACATAGTATTAATAATTAATTGAGTGGGCGCCGACACGTAAATGATAAAGACAACACATTCAGGAATAAGCGATAACGCACAAAAAATAAAGCTTAGCAGGCACGCGGCACTTTAATTTAATTCACGTGAAAATAAGCTAGTCGACTTTCACTGCGAAGGACCTACAAACAAATTATGTGTTTAATTGTGTTTTTATAGTTTGATGTCACACATGCTTCACTTATGCCTATGCAATCCCAGAATAGTATCATTTGTTGTCTAAGTGTCTACCATTAACATAATTATATATACGCAAAAAGGCGTATGCTTCGCACAGTATATTGTATATTTAGTTCAATGACTACATCTGTGGACATTGTAGAGAAGTTCTTGGCTGTCGTAGAAATGTGGTAAGCGTACAAAAAAATTTTTGTGAGTAAATTGTAGGAAACGGTAAGAACTGGTGAGGTAATGTACAAGAATTAGTCTTAAAATGTAAACGTATTTGCACATATGTGGTGAAAAATTAAATCAGAGACGTCCAAAGGTCAAGGTTCAAGTCCAGGTTGGTTGGTTTGGTACAACCACGTCAAATGCCACTCTTGTCAGTCCTTTTCAAAATTTACTTTGTACATTCAACGTAAGAGAAATCATAAATCATATTAGTTTACTTTCATGAAAGAATCAAATTAATGTATTTTTATCGGTAACTGCGCAGAAATTATCATTTTTTCACGTTGAAGTTTCCGTTTTTTAATTTTAATTTCAAAATTGACTTGACTTGACTTTCTTTGCAATCGGCATTTAATTCTTGTAAGCAACGTGCATCAGCCGTTTGCATTATTATGTGTTTATAATTTCTTATCTTGTACATATATTGTTGTTCGGTAAGTTGGTAGGTAGACGAAAATAAATGCTAAATAGTAAATATAAATTAAAAAGAGTCGCGCTAACTGTCAAACAAACTGCAGTATTTTTGGATCTGCTAGGAAAAGGGAAAAGTGGGGTAGCCAATAATCACCATCAATCATCGGCTCATATGCGCCTACACATCAATAACCGTTGAAGGAGTTACTATCAGTTCACGATAATTGGTCTTTACGCACCATTACAAAATAATTTTAAAAATCTCTAACCATAAGTAACATAAATTAACACTATTCTGAAATGTGTTAGCTTGTGCACAATCTAATTTCCTGCACAATTTCTTAAATATTTGCTAATAAGTAGGCCGTATGAACTTGTGTTGATAACACCGTTTTTTGAATTGTAACGCTTCTCTCTGTCAATTATGTATGCACAAATAAATGATTTAGAAAATGTAAAAATTTTGAAGCCGTTGCATTTTTGCATATTGCATATATACAGTCGTCGTCGTGGATGATTTCTTATAAGGCAATTATATCTTATCTTATAAGGCATCTTGTAACAAAAAATGGAAAACACACAAACTCATATAGGAAAGCTTGTCATGGTCTTGAAAGCTAAAATTGTTTTAAATCCTCACGTTTTACAAATACACCAATGTAGGGCACCCGCCATCATTCTGCAAACATGTCACAAAACAACTCCTTTTCCCACGGCCATATCTGTCATATACATG
>JAHZNE010002555.1:0-12590 GCA_027744055.1 Callyntrura sp. NNG-2020 | reverse complement strand
CATAACGTCATATACTTTAACGTTATTACAACTAATATTTTTTATACTGACGAAACCCAACTTCCATCATTTGCTCCTTACATCCTCGATATTTGTGACTACCCACTATTATGAAATTTTGATTTAACTGAATGAAGTACTCCTGTTATGATGTTTTACTATTATGCTTTTGCTTCATTTGATACGATTAATTGGATACCATAAAGCTGTTTTGGTATATTATTCACATTTCCTGAAATGAAAGATGTAGGAATGAGTGTATTTTGTATGTTTGAAAGAAATTGTAATTGTAACTTAGAATGAACTTTGAAATTTTGCACTTTATTGTTAAGCTTTTCTACCGTAATATTAGCGTCCTATGTATTGTTCTTGTAATGTGACATCAGTTGTCAAATGCATCAACGTTGTCTTTTGTTGTGTTGAAACGTTCTGAGGCGGCACCTTGATTAAACTTCGAATAAAAACATAAATCAATCAATATATATACGTAATGTCGACTAAGGAAATCAAATTTGTATTACTTGTTACTATAAAAATAAGCTAAGGCAATTTCAAGAGATCATGTTACTAAATAAAAAGTCATTTACAACTCATTTCAATAATTAAAACGGCGAAAAATATTTAATCTTGCAATAACCTCCATTTATGCAGCATTACCCTCAAAAAATTTTGATCGTTTAACATTAATTTTTTGTTACTACTCGTAACGTAACAGTATTGTTTTTCAATGTAGTAACATAGTGGAACTTATCGACTTGTCGACTTATCAGACGTTGTTCAAATAACATCGAAATGTTTAAAATATAAAAATGAAGGCAATGTTACATGTTAAATATTTGGTATGCCTCCTAAATACAAGAAACAAGTACTATATTTCGCATTAAACATTTTTGTAGCAACTAGAATTAAATTGGAAATGTACTATAAACTTTATATTAATCCTATCCGGGTCGTATACCGTATATTCATTAAACAGTAAGCGATTATTAGGATGTTGTGTATTTGGCACCGTTTCACCCTTCGGCACACAACTACCGTACAAGCGGTAATTTCCTGTGTAGTTGGGCATAGATTTTCCCGGACATTTCACACTATCAAACCCCTCCGGTGCAGAAGTCAAGTCATGATTGGGCTCGGGCAAGACCTTGGTTCGACCCAGTAGCACATCGCAAAGTAAAAGAATCCCTTCACTGTTACAGCTGTGAGTTACCTTGGAACAAGTACATTCTGCACTGTAGTTGGCAGATTTGGTAACTCTGTCCGCAAAATAAATCCCACTCCCTTGCATTAATCCCCTTCCTGAGTTGGGTAGCCGGAGACCATCCTTCAAAATGGAGGAAACGTTTTTCTGTTTGGTGCCGTGCCAAAGCATCATACGCTTGACCTTCGGGTTGAAGCCCTCCCTATTTCGAAATTCCGTTACAGATCGCTGACAAATTCGAATTATTGATAATATTTTCACCCCGTAGGAATGTGCCTGTCCGTTATTAACGTATTCAGTGATGACCTTGTACTCGTGCTCTTGACTGGAAGGGGTAATAATTAGGGCCGAGTTCAGCCAAGTTTTGAGGTCGGGAAACGGCACGGAGGATATCGTGGATAACGCATTAAGTGCCATATTGTATGCAAGTCTTGAGTGATTATCATTTTTATCAGTTCGGTTAGCAGCGGTAGTAGTATCAGCGTAGCTAGATGTACTTTTTATGGAAGGGGTCCGCGTGGCAGGCCTAACTAGTCTTTTATTATGGAGGGGCGTATTATGAGTGGAAGCCAGGGATACTTTCGGACGTACCAGAACTGATGGACTAGTTCTGACCAACACACGTGATTTGCCATTATCGAGAGTAGTGGTGCTTTTAGCTATATTTGAAATCGGTTGTTGGTTGCTGGGGGTGACAGTCTGTAAAAAAGAAGGTGGTACTTTCAGGTTTTGATTTTGGGGACTATTAATTGAGACAACGGTTGTTGGTGCGTGGTTCCTTGGGGCGATGGTGAATGCAGGGGCATTATGAGTCTGGGTTTGTGAGCCATTGTAAGGAGCACTGACAGACGGAAGATCATTATAAGCTGGAGGAGAATTTTCAATGTTGGTCCGGTTCTGGGGTCGAGAACTGGAGTGCTACGGGATAAAGTAGAACGCGGTTAATATAATTGGTTATGTTTTGCAGAACAAGTGTTCTGAGCTTGGTCATGTTATTAAAACTACGACATCTTGTTCAACAAAAATACCATAGCTTTTTAAGATTCAGAACTATTTGCTCTCCTTCATTCATATTTTGTGTCTCGCAAAAGACAAATAATTTTCAAACCTGGAACAAGGGTCCTGCAGCGGCGCTGATTCCTGTACTAGTTCCCGCTTGTACAGGATGGAAGTATTGCTGTCTTGGTATTGTTGATGAATGATTGACACCGATTATTGTGTTGGATGTTACAGGTACATTTTGATACTCCGGAGAACGGGTGGATGCTCCTTGTGTGCTTCCAAAGCAGCACTTAAATAGTGAATTTCCCATTTATCCAGATAGTACAATTTCAAATAATATTACAGCAGGCGATAGCAGTCAGAATGGTGATGTCACTAAATAACAAACACAATGACAGCGATCAAAGTTTTATTGGTTTTTTTATAACAGAACCATTAGGTAGCTCATCTACCATGCATAAATATTTAATTGCTTATTTTAGTGCACCAGTGGTGAATACCTCAAAAAGCGTTCAATATGCTTCAGCATACAAGGTTATAATTTATTTAAGTAAGCCTAATAACAAAACCATTGTATATATCCTGATTTATAGTTATTTGCTTTTATTTACTGAAAACTACACGAAATACAATTTGTATGACATTTTCTATTTCACCATGAGTTGTACAAGGTCGTTATATTATATTTCAATAGCGTCTATTCATTTTGATTTAATTGATTTTTACTTCAGGTATGTGATGTTTATGATAATCGACCTATTGTTTCATGCTTTCCATTGTATTACACATTCTTACTATTTATTTCATTACAGATGTTCTGGAAATGGGCTGCAAGGATTTCGAAATCTCCAATTTCATTGTAAACTTGTGCAGACACTCTCGCCCACCAGTACCCATTATGGTAATATACAAGGGCGTACGTGCTCGGGTATTCAAAAATTTGCTTTTCAACCCAAAACTGGGCCGTGATATTAGAGCTTTGGGGATTTTTCACGGGAAGTTGTACCCCCACCATACCCCCAATTTGTTCCTTGTTTGGCATGACTTGAGTCCCCAAAATTTCCGCCATACGCTGACCCCCTGCCAAAGCCAAGTCATGAATATACTTGTAAATAGCCTGTTCCCCGCCAATGTCTCTCCGAAACTGGAGAGCTGGCGTGACCGTCATAAAGTTGGTGTAGTCGGTAGTCCCTGCAAAGTGGAACTCCTTAGCAAAATCAGTAGCAGGATTCCTATAATGGCGGCTAATAAGTGCCGGATGGATGGTCGCTTGATGCTTCTTCTTAACATAAAGTACAGCACAAGTTCGGGCAACGTACAACCACTTGTGACAATTTGACACGTAATAGTCCGGATCCAAGGCGGTGATGTTTATTGGAATTTGACCAATGGCGTGGGCTCCATCAACGACAACAGGAATATTGTATTTCTGCAGCAGCGGAATCATTTTCTCAATGGGGTTGACCACAGGGGGCAAAGCAGTAATGTGGTCTACTAACGCCAAACGAATGGGCCTGGAGGGGTCCTGCACTTGCGCTAGGAAAGCTTCAAACTTTTGAAGAAATTCCTCATTCGTGATGGGATAAGTAAAGTTAAACACCACCGTGGACACAGCTCCACGGCTGTAATCTAAGACAAATTGAGTAGCAGCTCGGACTGTGACGTAAATTGTGCTGAGGTGCAGGATTCTTTCTCCGGGGTTGAAAGCTGTGCTCCGCAAGATGGAGTTGTGTGCACTGCCTCCGTTGGGAACCATGACAAGGTCTTGATAGTCAGCAGAAATAAGGTCGGCAATTTGACGACGGACGTTTATAATTTCGTTGTCAGCATCCCGCGTGTAAAAAGCGTCTGGGTTGAGCTCTTGACGGTAGCGGTAGGCTTGGATGGAAGCCATCACCACTTTTGGCGCTTGACCTGTTTTACAAATGAATTAGATTTGATTACTTTGTTGGATATAACTTTGTGGTCTGGAGTTGTTAGTGTCTTTGAGTACCGTAAGCGCCATGATTCATTTGTGTGAAATTTGGGGATATTGGGAATTCCTGCAGCATTTGTCTCCCAAATGGGGGATACTTTCGTTTTGTGTCATCTTGTAAACAATAATTAAATATTTAAAATTTACTCCAGGTCTCTGCATGTACAATTTGAGGTAAAAACAGAAAAATTGTGTATCTACCTGTAACACCCAAATGAACAGCTATCAACAAAAGGAAAAGATGAGGAATTTTAACCTGCATACTTGTGAATCACAATCCAAGTGAAGTTGTACGAATTAATACTGAGCAACTACAAAAACAGGTCGTAACGCTCTGACTCCTCGTAGTCATTAAATAGTGAAACCCTTCCTGGTTTTGTTGTTCGTGCTGGCAGCTAAAATGCAGCGATTTTTTTACATTACACATATCATGATTAACAGCTACATAATTCTTAAATTACGTTTGGATAGCGGAAGTGTACATTTTCTTTACAAGAAGCAATAACCGACGTTTTACGGTAGCCACGTGTTACTTGGTGGCCGTTGTGGTAGCTATTGAAAAGATGAAGCTTTTGCAATTTACACCACCTAAATACAACTAGACGCCCGTCGTTACATTGAATGTAACGACTCAGGGGTGTCAGAAATGCACACGCATCTTTATTGAATAAAGTTTATGCAAAATCGGCATTAACGTTCCTATAAAACGGTTCATTTCTTGAAATGATTCGCTGTTCATATAAAACAGTACGCTAATTAGTGTAAATGCATAGTTAAGTATTAAAGTTAGAAAGTTGGAATTGTGAATTTTTAATTTTGGATTGAATGACTTTAATGCGAGCATAATTAAATATGCAGCACCATGTGCATTAGGTATGGACAGAAATGTCAGTTAGTAGCAAGAAAGTAATTTACCGTACAGTAACTGACCTTCAGCAGTTTTATTTATATAGATGTATGAGTACTTAACCGAACCTTGCAGAGATATATAGTCGCATAAAGATGCATGCTGATAAAATCGGCATCTTTGTTGTAAGATAACCAACTATTGTACAACTACATTTATGGCCGTGCTGATGCGATGACGCAGGATTGCTTGTTGCAATCAAGCAACAGTGTGTGAGTTGACGCAATTTGCTACGTGGTATTAATTATAGGCTGTTAAACTATATAAACTAAAGCTTTATATTGTGATGTAGAATTTGTGTTTCTCTATTTATATTACCATATTGTTCATATCTGGTATTTTTGTGTGTTCGTAGTCTAATTTTTGTCCAAGTTTAAGAATATGTAAAATTATTTGAGTTCTCTTCGTTCAGTTGAAGAGGAGGTTTGGGTACATTGCTATCCGTGAGCAATGTACACGTCCTTAATGCACGTACTCAAAAACAGTGTTTATTGCACTGCACCGAAATCATAAAAGGGAGATTTTTCTCCGGTGGAGGAGAACAGTCGTTATTTTATTCTTCTTGTCGTCTTCTCCAAAGAATTGGTCGTGATCAACCTGATCATTCCCATGTCGTGTCGTTACTTGTCGTTATTTTAATTTTTGTCGTTATATTTCTGAAGGAAATATTTGTCGTTTCTTTAGGTTAGTTTACGTAGGAAGTTTCGGTTAGGGATTTTGAGATTATTTAAGAAGTTAAATAAAAGTCAATCGTCAAAACTATACCATCATTAAGTTAAATATTGTTTTCCTCCTGGGTTCATACATCACCTTCACCATAAACCACCGTGATCATCCCAACTATAAACTACACTACAATATACTAGTGTTTTGTACATGTAATGCAACGGGTCACCAGTAGTGCATTGCACCGGAATCCCGAGCGCTTTATTCTACTTATGATAGCTCTTTATCTTTGGAAACGCCGTAGACAAGATACACTGAAGTTTATTACAACTTCTGATCCCTGGAGGTCAACCTGGTCACCCAATCACTATCAAGCTTCATAAAACGCCATTGTGGTGTATACAGTACCTGTATACCAAATTTCAGCTCATTTGGACATGTTTTACACTTATACCCCTATGGGCACCCATGGGGTGTTGGCTACAAGTGTCAATTTTCACCCTCCTCGAAGCTCTTCAACAATATTATCAATCAAAGGAAACCCCGTGTCAATTTGAGTTAACGTCTTGAAGTTGTAATCAAAGCAGTGTATTTGACCTTTATTTGACCTTTGGAGGTCACCCTGGTCATCCCATCACTGTCAAATTTCATAAAATGCCATTGTGGTATATACAGTACCTGTATATCAAATTTCAGCTCATTTAGACGTGTTGTACACCTTTACCCCTCGATACCCCCTCCCCCCGAGGGGGGTGACCAAAAGCGCCCATTTTGGAACTCGTTCGAGGTATTTATCAGTAATGTCGATTGGTAAAAATCGTTTTTTTTAATTCCTTGGCGTTTACGAGTAATACTGCAGACGGACGGACGGGGTCAACAGACACTCACAACGATTCCAATAAGATGCACTACAGTGTATCTTAATAATACGTAAGTGTCATTTGGTTGAACATTGTCATCATCTCGGTCTGACTCCTTGGTAATTGATTTAAATGTGATGCATAATAAAATCGCATTAAATATTTCTTACCATAATAAAAGCATTACGAAACTTGACTTGTATTTGAATCTACTTTGCAGTTAAAAAAGTATTCTACACTACTACATTCTTTGGCTCTTCTGCCTTAATTCTCATTATTCTTATTTTCATGAACCTACATAAATGTCTACTTCATAGCTGATTTTCATATTGTTTTAGTATATTGTTTTAACAAAACATGTCATCAAAGGTGTGGAGGATGCATATCAGTCGTTAAAATATCAAAAATCTCAATCAATTGTAGAGTAGATGGATACAAAATGTTTTTACATTCTAAAAATTCCTGTAATACATTAGCTCATTACAATTTATGGGATTTTATATGCATTAAACTCGTTTTACGTATGAGTATGAAAAAGCTTTGTAAAACTGCTTATTTATTGATATTTACAGGTACAAGAGCTGCTGAACGGTCTCCGTCATCGGATTTGGTACCTTAAAAGGGGAAAAGCTTTGCAATGTAGAACATATACTTCATTATGCATAGAAAAACATAATTGTGTGGAAACCGGTACTCACACTCTGCATAAGTTAGGTACCAAATTTATGCAAAATATAAAATATCATGTTAAAATGTTAAGCTATAAAACAAGGAAAAGCATTCTGTGTGAAAGCATTATATCTATGTTAACCAGCCGTTTGTACTTAATCTAATTAATAACATGTAGACCTATAACCTCAGATTAATTGTATGGCTACAGACAAACTTAAAAATTGATGAAAGCGTAAAGCATTACAATATCAGCTACAATTCATAATGTGCTACTCTTTTCTAAAGTCAACATTGTCGTTTGTACTATTGAAGTCACACATTTGTTGCAATAATGCTCAAATAAAATTTTAGCTGAGTCAGCAAGAAAACAAAAGTTTGCCCCAACAGTAAAAATAACTGCTACAGTAGCTCTATTATCAAGTTAAGGTAAATGCTGGTTTACCTTGAATTAATAGGTCAAAAGTTTTTGATCCTATCCAGATTTTAAGTATGCATCGATCCCTAAAACTGGTATACATTAAAAACCCTACACATGGATGTGGACACGCGAGTAGTTTAAAGTTTATGGAAAAAGAAATTAAAAGAGATACAAAGTAGGAAGGCCTGTTATTCATTTCACTTTACAAACATTGTGTATACAATAAGTAGTGCAAACTGTAACACAGTATGATAATATCAAATTCTCACAGTATGTTATGTATATCGATTAAATGTTCAGGTAAGGAAATCAATTTAAGACAAAATATTTAATTTTACTATTGTCCAGAAGGAAAGAAAAAGGGATGAATAAGGAAACTGTTGAAACAAAGTTACGTTCACCTTAATATATGTATGGATGATTTCAAATTGTAAACGACACGAAACAATTATAAAATCGTTTTATCATTACACTACTAACACAAAGATTGCCAATTATTAAAGTAGTGTAAATTCGGAAAGATGCAACAGTTAACCCGTGAATCCTCACATCGTCATTTTCTTTGTTTTAACGTGAACAGCCGGTCAAAAAACTAACATAATTACAAGTGCCTCAACTACATTATTTATTCATTTTCAATAATGAGTATACGGGTATATCATAAAATTCTGAAAACATTTACCGACACATGTTCCCGTTTGCGGATCAATGTAGTACGGATGTATTTATACATTTGTACATATTGTACTTTCATGTGTTTAATTCAACTAGAGATTGATTTCAGTCAGACTATATTACCGACTGTCTTACGAGACCCGTTTTCGTGCCTGCTTTGCAGTTTTCTATCAATATATTTTTGTGAGAGATGTCACACAACGTGTGTATAGTATTTACTTGTAGACGAAGCCTGAAATGCATTCTAGTGTAAACGTACGAAAAATGTGTTGAACTAATTGTGTAAATAGTGGATTCCAGCAACTATTTTAAATATGGGGCTACTTTTTCGCTATCCAATAGTTTTACCACTTTGTTCATCATACATGTTCCATCGGGTTCAGATCTCAAAAGTTATAGTTTGCGTATTCATATACGGTCTTGAAGGTTTACTAGCATGTAAGTTGGACAATTTTACGTTAACACAAAGAAATCCGAGTTGTTTAGCTTTAAGGAAAACATTTACACGGCGTTTAACATTCACTTGTTGTATACTGCAGAAGCACCATTACATCGACCGCAATGTCGTACACATTTTTGTCATTTTGCGCTAAGGTTTATTTATAAGTATTGTTTACGATTAAACCAAATTATTCTACTTTGGTAGTACTTTTTTACTTTTAATAGATCTAAGATTACGGTTATTTTTTATAATTAAGGCTTGCAATACTAACATTTGTAAATGTATTCTCTTGCTGTGCTCTGCTCACTATTTGAGTTTATTTTTATTATTAACGTTAATATCCCATTCGATGTATTAATTCTAGTTCACATAGTAGTCCTTTCATATATTTCAATTTATAAATTTACATTTATTTCGTTAGTAACCTGGAACAAAAGAATTTTTTATTGAAAGACTGACAATGGTTTTGCCAAAACCACGAGGCAGTTCACTTCACCTATTACGTGATGTTAAATAAAGCTAGTAAGTTTATATATATATATATATATATTTAACACCAAGAACCCGGAAGGCAGTCGTAACAATTTTCATAGTTTGTACACTCCCCCACTTTATGCGGTAGTAGTCCAAAATATTTGCGATGGCGGTAGTAGTAGCGGTAGTGTGAGTAATGATGTGTAGTAAACTTTCCTTAAAATGCATTTATTACAGTCAAAAGTGTAGCTAATTAACTTAAACTTAATAAACGCTCAATTTTAACAGTAAATAAACTTTCAATACATGAAAACGATGGACTACTTTAGAATTAGACATTTTCTGCGGTAGCGATAGTTGCACAAAATATATGGGGTAGCTGTAGCAGCTTTAGATATTTGTGGTATCGGTAGCAGTAGAAAGCAAAATCCGGTACCGCCAATAGCGGTACTCCGGCTGCAAAACTTTGAAAATTTGAAACAAAATAACTTTTCAGTTACAATAACAAGTTTTCTATAACCTAAATCAACTTCTACTTTTATACATTTTCATTAAACAAACAATATGTATTTTAAAAGAATGAGAGCGTAATAAGAGTTCCAATTCCTTTTACTTGATAACTGGTTCACTCATCCTGGTATTATTTGGTCATGCCATTTTCCTGTTTTTATGAAAACTGTCTTCCATAGCAATAAAAAGTAAGAACAGTTATTTATAATATGTAGAACGCTGAGACAGAATTTTGCTTTGTACTCCAACCACAGCAAATGTGCATGCACTATTGTATGAGCGGTTTAAATTTCCGTTTTGTGAAAACTATGATTATTAAGGAAATGAAATAAATTATATACTGGAAGACATTCAACTATCGATTAAGTGACACGCAATTCGGTAAATAGAATTTACGTCGCCGGCATATTTCGTTGACGCAGTTTGGATTGAGCAGTGAGGTCGTTGAGTTATTTCAGTAAAATAGTCATTGTATTTGTAAGAAAATAATGTTATCTTCAAGTCATCATTCATTCTGCGGGTTATTGACTCACATTACGCTCACAATTATTTTAGTCACCTCTAACAAGGCAAACAATGAAAATTCAGTTTTCCCCCTTCTCTACAGTATCTCCTTATATTTTGACAAGTGCACGCTTATTACTGCTAACATAGATGAAAGCGACTTATACAATCAAACGCATTTCAACGACAAGTACGTACTACATTCAAGAAATAATGTTACTGAAGACGCCAGAACCGAATTTGAACGCCTCCGTTCTAGTGTAGTCAATACAAGAAAATTAGGAACCATTTGCAAATTTACAATTGTACATGTAAAAGATATTCCGCTTGAGTTGAAATTTTTTCGAGCTATCCCCCTCTTCGCATATCGGAACCACTTTCTATTTTACAGTTATAACGTTAGCTATATCTACAACGCTTTAGGGAGTGGCGGAATATACGCTGCTTTGAAATATAGGTATGGTGTTATAGTGAACTCAAGCACACAACAAAATATATTTCTAATGGCATGCAACTACTGTGGTTCTGCTGGTTCCCATACCATCCTGAGAATTGATTACATTGGCAAACATTTGCAGCCACAAGCTATTAAAAGCTTTAACGGAAAGAAATTTGTCATGAGTACCCACAAACATCGTACCCTTTCCAACGCCGTTCGAAGCTCAGAAATGATGAAAAATAATCAGACCATTTATAAGCTCGTTAGAGGAGTGTCCAAACTAGTTATGGAGCATCTTCAAAGGAAATTCAACTTTACCCTTCTTGTCAAAGGTAAAAGGGACGGTGGTTTTGGATTTCCAAATGGCGACGGTACCTGGAGTGGCACAGTTGGGGACGTTATGGATCACCGGGCAGATTTTGGGAGTGCAATCTCTAGATTTTTTGAAAGAAATCAAGTTGTAACTTTCTCCAATTCTATATACACCGCAGGAGTAACTTTTGTGACAAGAACACCCCGCCAGTTCTTCTCGTGGAAAGCCATATATTGGCCCTTGAAAAGTACAGTTTGGCTGGTGCTTGGACTCATGACTGCAGTGAGTTTGGGCGCATATATAATTCTTCTTTGGTTGGCTAAAAATCAAGCCGGAGGTTTTTCCCGGTTATCGAGTGACGCCTTTATTTATATGTACGCCACCTTGATGGAACAAGCTCGACGCGAATTAAACTCTACACATCCCGTCCGAATCTTTACTGCATTTTGGCTATTATTTTCAATTCTGATTGCAACCGCTTATCGCGCTAAACAAATCACGTTTTTAACATTCCCCGTCTTGGAGGAAACACCACGTACATTTATGGAATTGGCGGATACACATCCAGAAAGTTTCAGCATATGTGGGTGGAAAGCAGATTATGCCTTTGGCGCTCTAAATAGTAGCAGCTTTCCAGCATACCGAAAATTAAGTCAGAGAATGCAATTACTAAACAAGGTTTCTGACTGTCTGGGACAAAGTATGGAGAATATTCGTCATGTTTGCATATTTGTCGGTGATTCAGAGACGGTGGGGCTCCTTCAGAGACACGGGAGCATTCATGCACAAAATGGGGCAGAATTTATGATATCATATGGTACTGGGTTCATTTTCCCAAAAGACTCCCTGATAGTTGGAACCATCGAAGGATCCCTAATCTATCAAATTGCAACAGGCCTGGTGAGCAAGTGGAGAACTTCAGAGAGCCATGCTCTCCTTACTGATAAATACTTGTGGAAGAATGAAAAACATAATTCTCAAATTGCTGCTTCTGATAGCAAATTTAGTCAAATAGGTGTTATACCAATAGGTATGCAACATATTATAGGTATTTTCTACTTGCAGGGAATTGCAATTTGGGGAAGCATGTTGGTCTTTTTATTTGAATGGGTTGGACAGAAACAATATTTCCTATTGCTAGTTGCTCATAGATTTATAATGCTTAAGCACAATTTTAGCATGAGATAAAATTGTTTTTTATACAAATATTTTTTTTAATATTGAGTAAGCTGAACTAGATTTTCAAGGATGAGTTGGTGTTGAATTTTCTTTCAAATTAACTTCTTACCGTGAAAATCCGCACTATAATATCTTAGAAAAAATAAAATGTTTCTCCTTCTGCTACTTTCCATAGACTAACTTATTTAGTATGCGGAACTATATAATAGTTACTTTTCATACTTGTTAACTATCAATATATATAAAAGGTGATTCCGGCGGCGGCGACGACGTACCTGCTAATCATTAAGCCAATTACGAAGCATTCCCCAGTAAAACATACGTTTAATACCCGATTGGGCTAAAAGTTGGCA
>JAHZNE010002554.1:0-21151 GCA_027744055.1 Callyntrura sp. NNG-2020 | reverse complement strand
GCAAATGCAACACAACACAACAGCAACACAAATGTTGGAAAAATGTGCTTGTGACAAGTTGTCACACGCTACAACAAGTTGTGGTGCACATGTATGCCTCACACCTATGCCTGACGCACGTTACGAAGAAACAAGCAAGGACAGCCTCGAATGTTTTACGAAAATTCGGAATAAACATGCAAACCTGTTGCTCCCTCAAAGGGCGAGTAGCGTTGAATCACAAGTTTTATTTTGGTGCGGCATGCGGCGATTTCGTTTGTTGTAGCAATTTGCCATTTATTTTATAATGTTTGAATCAAGTGGCTTTGCAATATTTATCAAAAGTGCCTAATTTGACAACTTCCTCACAAGGCACTCTCTGTATTCTTAAAAGTACCCTGCCAAATTTTAATTTTTTTGATTTTTCTTCCGTAATGCGATAACAAGTCAAGCAGCCGCATTTAAAGTAAGGAGAAGAAGAGACAAAAACAGGTAATTAGCTCGTCGTTCTCATTTCCTTTCACATTTCACAAATATTTGTCATATTTCCCCATGTAGTTATTTTTCAAGTGTCGCATGCTGACACAAACTGTCAAAAACTGCAGTGATCAACTCTCTTTTACCCCATTAGATTACACTAAAAGCGTCGTTTTTGCCGAGTAGTGTTCATGTCGGTGAATAATTTGCCACCACTGACGGGTACAAAGGTATACACATTAATTTTTTGAGTTAAGCAAGTATTGACAATTAATCATAATTTTTTAGTAGGAGTTGAAGCAGTGATTATACCTTTGTAGATATATATTTGACTATAGTACATACCGTAAATTGCTGAACCTTTTGCTCAATTGAGATTATGATCTCCAATTTTTGGCAATATTGTGACGATTAAAGATAATTTACAAGGGTACAGCTATCGGGCTACGGCTGCGGCAAGACTGTGCATACTTAAGAATGATTCGTGTCTAAACGCCTGTGCGAAATTCATCATATAATTGATCTTCTATCTATATTATATTACTAATGATAGAAGGAGATTCTAGAGGGGTATCTTTACTATTTATTATTAACCTTTATGGTTGTTCAGAGGAACTCGTTATTGTAGTTATCTTTAAAAGAAGCAATAACGAGCATGCTGTATCACTATCATAGGTTGCTCAGAATCGCAGATTATAAAAAGTGAAGATAAGTAAGAATGATGAATGAAATGAAGCTTTCTTATCAATTTTTCTTTTGCTTGCACTCTCATTGACCCATTTAAATAAGGTGCTTGCAATATATGTCTGTCTGTCAAAGAGCATGGCACGCCGCAGAAAAAAGACATATATTTATCTTTTGTTGTATGCATGTTGATAAATTAGCACTTTACGACTGAAGCACTCGTTGAAATAAAGTACAAGAAACACAAATACACCTCGGTATACACAAGAGGTGAGAATTAAGAAAATGAGTGTAGTAGTGTGTGAGCTGTCTATTTTTTCCTCCTCGGGTTCATTGCATCGGAGGTTCTTACACGCTGCACACCACTTCCGATTAATTTTGCCCGCAGCATCATGATTAATACTAGTACGTGGGTTTATAGGCAAAATAAGAAGAGTCCATCTACAACAAGTAAAAAAGCCCTTTCAATTTCAAGTGTTATCAGGTATGCCAATTGCCAACACATTTACGTGTATGCGTATGTTGGCAACATTAGAAGGATCCCTACACACTGTACTGTAAAAATATCCGTAAGGGTATCAACATGTCCTCGACACATCAACCGCTTTACCTGAAGTGCAATTCAAAAATTCAATTCTGCGATTCAAAAATTTAAATGCTTCGCTATTGAGCTATACAAAATACAAGTAAAATGTTCTGTAAGCTAATCAATCCTATTTTTATAATTTTGTTTTAACAGAATATTCGGACATTGTTCCTCATCACTGAATTTACGACTGCATTCTTTAACATTCATTCCATTTTCAATACAATTCATTATCCTGGTGGTGAAACATCGTATTTTTCTATGACTGCGATGTACTAATTGTGAACGCCTTACATTTTAAATGTTTAATCAAAATGGATTGAAACTTCAAGTCAAGTTGGGAAATATATATTGGACATAATTTTCTGGAATATTCAAATACATGCCTGCATGTGTGTAGTGCATTGTCAATTATTATTATCAAGAATTTCGGTGTATTCCGCACTCCTCAAATACAAGCGATATTGTTTGGATTTTGAAAATCAAAGCCCGAGCAATGTGCCCTATTGTAATTGAATTTTTAAAAATCTTCTGTAGCCCCAACCATACTGATCCAGCCTATGTATGGGCTCTGCTCATAAACACAGGAAATGCAATTATACCTTTAGTGACAGTAAACCTATAATTGTTAATAACTTCGGTTACGACGTGTTTAATAAACAATGCGTGGATAAAAATAATGGGGACTCAACGAGATGGAATTATTGTCCTATTTTCACAATTTGTAAATTTTTTGTGAGTGTAAACTAATTTAACCCTTTTCAACACGATGCTGTGTTGATGAAAGGATAGTACTTCTTATATGACCACATGGAGGCAACATCACAGCCATGTACTCATCACTAAACATTGAACTGCAAAAAAAAATTCATCGACGCACGTTTAAAATCCCTTTTACATCTTCCACTTGCAATTACTTCAACACAGATTGACTTGTCACACTTGTACTATGTATTTAACGCATGTTTGACGATTAAGTAATTAAACTCGTCAGGTACTTATTACAATCTCGAAAATTCATCGCTAACGAAAGAATGGCCTTTAACACTTTCATTATATCTGTACTTTACCGTACTTTGCAATAAGCAGTTCAAATGGCAACTGCTATAAAGGTACATTACGTAATAAACTATCATTCCTCCCCAAGTTCCGGATCGATTCAATCAACGTAAGCAACGCACGCACATTTCGAGTATACTTGGTCCCAATTTTAAAAGATAATGGTTTAAAGTAGTGCGTGGTTCGTCAAAGAATGGACTGACACGATGATAACTTTTCGTCAATAAAAAAAATAATGGGTATACAACAGGTGGCTACTGCGGTCTTATTTAGCGGTAATATACTGACACAATTGACAATTCCGATCCATGCTGAACACCTGTGAATGACGAAATGAATGTGGCTGTAAATTAAAATATAACGCGGTGTTGTGTATCCTTGAAAGCATTCATTTATGCCCATAAAAACTAGCTAAACGGATGCTGCATCAAATTAAGAAATATCAAGATGACACGAAGTCTACTGAAGAAAGTGGTCAAGACTTGATTGGCTTCATAAGAAATAAAATTATTTTCAATAAAAATAAACACAAATAATTATTTTGTACTGTTGTAACAGGAGAGGGAAGAAAACATGGGAATGCATTTAAACGGTCATTTTAAAAATGACATATTGACTTGTGTTTACAGTTTACAGGCATTCCTTGCCTCGGAAATAATTAATGTAACTGCTTATTCAGTGTGCACAAAATTTATGTGACAATTTGCATTGTTTAAAAATGATTAAAATTGTTCACATATTTCAAAAAATTAACTAGCTGTAAGCAGTAGCAAGCCAGAGCTGATGCTAAAATGTTTCTACCTTCAATTTTTGATGATACTATTAGCGTGGCGTGTTTCCGCGAATGAATAAGCAATATTGAATAGCACATAATTCACTCAAGTTCTAGTAACAACATGTACGTACTTTTTATACATAACTTGTTCCTGTTTCCGTTACTTCGAAATGCAGCTCGAGCTAACAGGTTATTTGAAACACGAGGAGTAATAATTGTAGGAGCAATGAGTATTAACATGCACCTAGTGGCAATTACGACTTACAATACGCTGAATCAACGGCACATTTTTAAGTATTACATAATGCCGTAAATAAAATAACACCATAATTAATACAAATTTAGCTATTCTTTTATTTACACAGATTTATTTGGATGTTATTATAGGAAATTATAGGTTATTGTATGATTATGTACAACATAAAAATAACACAATGAGATAACAATGCAACCTAACAAAAGGTCAATTTCACTTTTTACGGATAGACGTAGTTTCCACCGGCGCTCATCATTTAGCTGCAAGATAAAATCGAATACATCGTACAGACGGTTCCTTTAAGTCATCTAACATATACTACAACTTTTTTGTTATGTAATAAATATTTAAAAATTAGATGTATTTATAAAAGAAATATCTGCTTTGCTGACGATATAATCTTCCTATAATTTTCTCTCATCAACAAACAGCAAAAGATAACTAAACGGAAACAGAAAGGCGCGAAAGAAGAGCACATGCATATGTATATTATAGTAACATACAATTTTGGCATATTAAATTATAAACCGCATGATATGTATTGGTAGTATTAGTATGCCCTCCCTATAGAGTCTCATCACCGCCGACGGATCCGATTTTATAATCAAACAGTTAGCAACTATGTATTTATTTGGTAGGGAATATTATGCAAATCTGCAAAGACTAAATGATGTTAGTCGACGAACAAACAAACAAAATATTCACAAAATTTTCAATGCTACATGTATACTTATAACGCTTATTAAAAAAAACTTTATTGTGTGTATAAACTGCTGAGATGCATACATGAGATTTCAAGATTTTCAAAATGATTAGAATTAGAAGTTGAATTTAAAACTGATGCAGCTTTCAATGAACGCGGGGAAACAGCCTCTCAGTCAGTATTAATCAGTTAACAGCTTATTATTCGTAATCAGTCAGTCTCAGTGTGAATAAATATTTCCACCATTCCACTTCAGCTTGTCTATTCCGGCTTTGAACCACTTACTTGCATTCATTCTATACTCGTCATCGTCATCTCCTAGCGCATACACATATGAATGGTCTGATATGTGACATGTTTTAAATAAAGTATTAAGCTTGTTTATTATTACATTTATGATAGTTCTCATTCAGAAACTAGTTAGAAAAAACACCTTAATGAGCACTGTGCACTGTTGTCATCAAAAGTAGCTTTTACTAATACGCATGCTGTAGTTTGCCTTTCGGAAAAATTACAACATAAACACCAACATATTATATTAATTATGTAAGTGACGATATACTCGTTGTCATATTTAGCGGCGCTACGATAAAGGAAAAATGCGCTTATGGTCGTGTGTAATATTTTATTTAATTTGTCGGGTCATCACCCGATACATAGCTGTTAAGTAACTGCGATGCGATGATGTTGCTATCTTTGAAAGTACGTACCTAGCTAGGTACAAAGTATGACTTCGTTAAGAATCGCATTACAAAGCTGAGCCGTTGCATTGTTGTGAGTGTACATAAAATAAGATGCAGTTATATTTACGCTTGGTTCATTTCCTACTTCTATTGCGTACTTAAGGTTAAGGGTTAATAATGAAATCACATCCCAGCCAAAGCATGACCGTTGACAGTTGTAGTTCAAATTGTTCACGTTCACATCTTACACAGGCTAGATACAAATACGAGCTAAAACCAGGAAGGGGACATATTTACTGCACTGCGTGAGTTTTACTAAAACAATAGCAGCAGCATAATATTTACAAAAATATTTGCGGTCAAATAAACAAGCTACGATATAAAAAATAGTTTACGTGTTTAGAATTACGGAACTGTATGACATGAGTGTAAAATGCACTAACGGAAGACGTTGCGAGTGTATAAATGCATTTTCTCGCGTCATGTGCAACATGCAAGTACAATATGCAGGAATGTATGTAAAAGTTATGTAGCAACAATTATGCTCATGTATTCCATACTCCATTCAATCAATATCTCTTGGTTGATAGGATTAAAAGCAAACTGACAACTGCGGCCAAATAAAACGTTACGATTTAAGATTAGCGATCAGGATCAGGGTAAAAGGAAAACGAAGTGATAACATAAAACACTCTATTATTTTCTATGTTCTCATAAAAATACAAGTGAAACACGCCTACCCGGCACTGAAATAAAAATATCATATTTGACTCAATGAATTTATAAAAATACGAGCAAATTTTTGTTTGTAATCTTACTAATTGACTACAGAAGAATATGGATTTCGCTGTTTTTCGACTCATACAATGTGATGTAACGTGTAAACTTCACACGCATATTAGATTGAACTTGTTTAGCATTGATAACCATTATTTTTTCATGGAATGAACTCATCTGACATAGGTAGTGCAAAGGAAGCACTACCTATCCCTTAGAGGTCAATATGAGATGAATACTCTGTTCTGCGTAAAACTAATTGATAGATCAAAAATACATATCTATCTCCCATAAAACAGCGAACGGTCAATGGTAAATGGCATAACAATACGATGAGTTCTTTGTTGGCCAAGAAGCTCCCTAAATACAGTACACAACGCAGTGTTTTCTAGTAGTGTACACAATAATAACACACATTTTGTTTATGCCCTGAATGAAATAATAAGACTTTCGTTTTTACGACGAGCACTATCAGCAAAATGTTGAGATGTGAAGTCTAGGTTTATCTCTAGTTCATCTGTTACACGTAGGATCCTTTTTCAATGCACTGTAATTTATTGTAATTAAAAGGGTTTTATAGAATAGCAGCTTAAATAAAAGTCAAAAGTAGAAACTTAATAATAAATTTTAAGTCCGTACTTAGAGTACGTTGTTACATAGGTTGCTATCAATGCATAGTAATTAAATCATGCCGACTGCCGAGTGATAGTTAATATGGCAAGAAACAGCTTAAATATATACTGTAATAAGGTGTTTTGTTAGAAATGTTAAATTTTTAATTCATTTGTCTCATTTTTACAAGAAATCAAGATTTAGATCACACATAACTGTTCGATGGACACGCATCAAAGGATAAACAGTTAGCTAATGGCTTAAACAACTCCAAAATTTTTATACGTCGTGTTTTAAATTGTCGACGTGATCCGTCTGTATAAACGTACTAGGTACGTACAGCAAGGAAATCTATTTTTTAAACACATATTGGGCAATTAGCTTGTGTATGCAAGAAGCGTAATAATAATATGCCCAAGCAATCGGAAAAAGTATCTTTCTAACTCCTTGGATCATTAACAGTGAGTGTTGATTAGCGTTGTTGAAATAAGATGTTTTAATGCACACAGGATATATATTGATACTTTTGATTATTATCGGGATTTGTGATTTTTTTAGCACTGTATATACTGTATGTACTTTGTATAGGTAACATCCAAGGTTTCCGTTTTAATAAGCGTTATCCGTCGGCATCTTTCATGCAAATTAAAATTTAAAACCCCCGTTTATATGTGATTCCTCATATATTATATTAACTGATCTGTTGTGTAACAGGTAATAAAACATGTGTTTAAATTTCTGTCTGATCATTTTACTTTTACGCATACACAGTAAGTATTATAACTGTCTGTATTCCCGCACATCAGCACGTAAATTGAAAAAAAATTCATAATAATGCCATATAAAGAAGGGATAATCATTGTTTTGTTTTAGGTATTTAAAGACTGCGCGACGGTACAATGCTCAAAACCACGATAGAAACCTAACGAGCGAAACCACCTTAAACATGTCAACCAGATGTTATGTAGTAAATCCACTACGTGATGATATAGGCTAATGTCACAACCTTACCTTCTTCTTTTAACTCGTCAGTTATGGGTAAACCATGTCTAGGACTAAATAATTTGTACAGTACAGAAATAATCCTACATCAATTTTTGGTTTGGTAGATATACAATATTGTTATTTCTCAGTAATTTCTCCAAATTGACATAGCCTAATGCGAGATGATAAATTAAAGGTAACAAAATTTAAAAAGTAATACAAAGATTACAATTCAGCAATTAGCAGGTAATGTCAATTGCAGAACCTCTCTTCACTCAAAGAAAGCAGGATGCGCGAAAGAGCAAACTCATTTAATTTAGCATTTTACGATTTAGCTCAAGGCAAATTTTAAGTCGATGAGATAGAATATAAAAACTACCAATACGCGTTCGCGTTACCACTCAGTATGTTACCTGTTACACAATTCCCCACGAAACATTTGTTCGACCACACAATGTGTTTCTTACAGCACTAATAATAATAATAAGCGTGAAACCCAAAAAGGCTAATTTTGAAGCATTTCAATCGTTACAT
Organism: Callyntrura sp. NNG-2020; assembly: GCA_027744055.1. Classification (NCBI taxonomy): domain Eukaryota; kingdom Metazoa; phylum Arthropoda; class Collembola; order Entomobryomorpha; family Paronellidae; genus Callyntrura; species Callyntrura sp. NNG-2020. The sequence goes on along the minus strand of JAHZNE010002554.1, from coordinate 13,042 downwards.
TTTTTTTACATAATTAGGAAAATTTTTAAGTCAAAGTACATTTTGCGGAAATTTGATCAACTATTAACAATTACAGCGTGCAATTTGAATAACATTACATTTTTAAGCGCTTTACGCGGATAACACTACATGATGCGAATATGACATGCTTTACATAGTTCTTCGTTCAACATGTGCTTTAGTATTAGGGGAGCGTTTTCTCTGCGCGCGCGTGCATGTACAATTTGTCATTTTTTTCATGCATGTACAATGTTACCTTTTTTATACTGACGAAAAGATGTCTTTAAAAAAGCCTGAAACGGATAAATTGTTCCGGCGCATAGTACATTAATACTTAAAGCTGTACAGATATACTTTGACGAATCCAGAATCCAGCGTGAAGTGTGGATAATCGGTTTTTTAAAGCACGCATAAAAACTAAAAGCGTACCTATTTTACAGCACTGCATGTTGGTTCCTGTTTCTACAATTATTTCTTTGTGTGTATTCTCATTTTTTCATAAAATGCAGCGAGAAGGAAACTCGTTAATATTTAATTCCAGTATTAAGACGATATATTATAACAATAATTACTGCATTAATTTAACAAAATTTTCTCTACTCGTCACATTGACTTGACCCCTAAACAGTTATTCCTAATTTTTTATCATACAGTCAAGTGTAAGTGAATACAACGTTGATTGTTTTTTTTATCTTGTGGTGTTATAGTGTTGGCAATGTTGAAACCAACTTAGTGGACAGACAATGGCACTAATTTCATAATGTTGTTGCCGCTACATAATGGAGTGTGTAGGTAGCGATATGAAACAGGCACGTATTGTTGGATGTCATACACGGTCTACGAAAACGGTGTTGTTTGAAGATCTTTTCCGACGAAGCAGACGAGACACGTCCAATTTTAGAAACAATATGTTTGACAATCACTTGTTCAAAGTTGATTGATTCTTTTCTTTATGACTACTTACGATTTGCACAGGTCATAACTTTCCCCTTTTCTATTGGTTATAAAAGGTTTTATACGCGTTTTTTTTATGTCTACAACTTCAAAGCTGCCTACTACTAACCTGCATAAAATAAATACGTCATATAGGATTTCATATAAGAAGGAATTTCGGACAGTGGGCATCGCAAAATGTAATTCCTACGTCCTACGTACATAGTTTTACACGTCGATTTCCTTTAACACGTCAAGCTGAGATGGGATGATCCTTTCTCTTTCTTATTTACACAGTCGGTCTATTTTACATATATTGTGTTGTGTATCTATGAGCTTTTCTTTTTTTTATAAGATTCATCGTTAATCGTTACGTCAGTTCCAATAATAGTGTCGTACTTATTTATTCAATGGGTATGTGCTTTCTTCTGATCAGAAACAACAGAACTGATAATTACAAACGCGCACCGACAATAAGACAAGGGCATCATTTAGTCTAATAATAAGTCTCGTGCTTAAACGAAAATTTTTACATGTTGTGAACAAAGTCCGGGATTCGCTGCTCACAGAGTAAATTATAGTTAGCTGACAATAGTGCGCCTAGGCTGTTGGTATCATCATCATTTAATTAAATTATTTGTAGGGGTTGCTTAACTTATTTAAATTTACATACAATTATGGCTTCCTGTAACATCAATATATCTTCTAATATTCGTATAATATAAGTATTTGTTAATGAAATCTTTAGTGTCCCCAATCATACTGATAATACCACAGAGTAACTCTGAAGAGCCTTTTACCAAATTACGTTCTGTCTGGAGATATCCTTGTTTTGTAACATTCAAACTAAATATGATATCCTCGAGTACAGACTAATATGCAAATATTGCAACGACTTGTTAACGTTTCGTTATGAAAGTAAACAAATTGACTTTGCGTTTTGACTTGGACGATTGGATTGGGCTGTTTACCAATAGTTTGACTTTCCTGATAAAATGTCGCAAACTCTGTTTGAGGTGCACTTTCTTTACTAGATAAGGGTGAACACAAGAAATTCATAGAAACTCAAAATATCATTTCATCTGCGTTTTACGCGTATAGTATGTACCTATAGGATGTGACGAACTGGCAAACTGTACGGAATGGTCAAGCTAATTTAAAATGAATATCAATTAGCAGCAATCTATGTGTCGTTCTTGCTCTGTGGGAGGGTTGAAGGGAAAGTTTGGTTTACACCACACGGGCAAATAAAAATGAGCACGTGACGTTTTTAGCGATTATCATATAACAAACTTGACGTTTACCTCACTGCATTTAAAACTACTTTTGCATACTCATTACAAGGAATTCTGTAACTATACTTAGTATTTCTACAACTAAATTCGTTTTCTGAATGCATTATTTTACAACTGCACCCACAGCCTCGTTTGTTTAACGAAAATACCCAAACGTTTGTGACAAAATAGTGCAATAAGTCATACATGCATCCGCGCAGCAGATCCTTTATAGGACTTGCCTTTGCATTCTTTAAAACTGGTAATCAGTCATCATCTAAAGATACTATCAATAATAGAAATGCCATTGTTCGTTCATGTTTTGTTTCTCATATCTTCAAACAAAATCTTGATTTTAATTTTGTGAATCCATCTTGATCTGTTGGTAAACAGGTACTACATAACAGGTAACAAGTAGAGTCTAAGTCAGTTTGTCGTCTGTCGAATGGACGTAACGACGTCACAAAGTACTTCCCCATTGTTATGTAGTCGATTACAACTCGAAGTCCAAGTCCAACTCTTTGTTATCTTTTCCCAAGCAAACACAATCTGCAGATTTGCAGTTTACTGACACCAGATTCAGCCGGGGGTATGTGCAAACCCTGAAGCGAGTAAATTCGACAGTGAAAGTGGGATTTAGAGAATTCTGACAGCGTCTCGCTGCGAAGGATAATCTTCAATTAAACTTTGCCTCATTTACCCACAGACTTTGTGAAAAATTAATAACTGTGTGTGTCTGTACATAATGCTGTGATAAACATGCAATCATTTGTTGATCTCACCATCAAAAAATCTTATTTAACCTTTTTGTTGTTTGAACACACAATACATAACTTTATTACATGCAAAAAATCTCAGGTACTCTTAACAAATAATATGAATGAACTGTATCCCCTGTAAACATCCTACCGTTTAAAACAACATTACTGTCATTGTATACCAAATCTGTGTAGCGGTGTCGTCAGAAGACAAGGTATAATATTATTTCGTCATCGTACTTAAGAGTTAGCTTAATGACAACGCACAGGTGCATAGTCTGAAACAACAATATCTAAAAAGAAGATTATGTTGTGTTGTGGGCCTGTCAAATCACTCGTTTCGTTCTTTAACTACGCTCTTCACAACCAGCCAAATAAATTATCTGTGAGATATTTATATGGCTGAAGGACTGACTTGCGACTTGCAACGACAAGCGTGTTTCAGCGGTGAACATAAAAATTATGATTTAATGCTGTATTTATGTAGCCATTGTTAATCGATACATTTATACCATCCAACGTTCATCGATATGGCATCCAATCGAAAAATTTCAACTTTGATGATTTTGATTGCTATCGGAAAATTGAATTGTTTACTTTCTTTCATAAGATGGATAGCTGATATCTACTAATATGTATGTCAGGTCCAAAAAATATCGCAAACTCTTCTCAAATTAGTCTGTCTACAAACGTTGGTGGCGGCTTGTACGAGCTTGAAATTTCAATTTTTAGTTATTGTTCTAGTAATATCATATAAGCAAGCATAAGGAGTAGAATTGTTTTATGACATTGTTGGCGTTGGCTAAAGCGACCACAGCGACACTCCTTTTTTCAAATCCACTCAACTGCGCTCTACAAGCAAGAAATTGTACTTCAAGAAAATTCAACGTAAGCTTACAAATACTCATAACAGAAAGCGCTGCAGTCATTACGTGCGTTAAGTTGAGTGGCGTTTAGTGAGGGCGCAACTACATCTGCAACAACATGCAGCTCAGGTACCTGACGCTTCGTTTGTTTACCAAGGATTTTTCCTACCTACATACTTCAAAGCCTATAGTCCTTAAAATGAATTATCTAGAATATATATGTGTGGTATGGTATGACTGTGTGAGAATAATTGGCTCTGCTGTATCGTTTCATGCTTGTGTACTTGCAGATGCAAACTCGTTGAACCAAAACCAATAAAAAAACCTTAGGCGTTTGATAGAAAAATTAGTATATGAACAGTAATATCAATGCAACTTCTATTAGAGCCAGAGCCAACAGCAATAATTGGTATTGACCTTTTAATTGAACGATTATAGTAAAAATTAACTTGATTTTAATACACATGCATTAGCACATATTTTCTTAACAAAAACTGCAGCGCAGTCATATATTCCAGGGATAAACACAGTCCGTTAATAAGATTTATTTTATATCATTAGAATAGAGATCTATATGACCAGTCATCATGTTGGTACGCTAGTGGATTACATTTCAACTACAATTTTATACTATTACGTTAAAGTAAACGAAAATGTAAAGCACATACAAGAATTGGTACATCCAGCTACAACTAAAGCTATGAGTCATCACTTTTAACTTTTTTTATTCAAGGGTCGTTGATTTATGTGGGCTGACTAATTCTATCGATCCAGGGTCCTTAATAACATGTATTTTGGTAACGTGAAACTGATGAATTTCTCTGTACTTTCTTGAATCACACAGGCATATACTTTTCTTAATCTTAGCTGACACGTACATAAATACGCACAATTACTGTGCGGTTTACACTGACGCACGTGACTACATCCATTGGTTGATGGAACTTTGGTTTACAACCGTATCGAGAAATATGTTTTTTTGTCATGCGCCAAATTTTTGGCGAATGATGATAGTATCTACTAAAAGTGGAAAATATACAAAATGATTTCCATTGGTAGCATTATGGAACTAGTTCCCACAATCCATTCTATTTTACAAACATACCTATAAATTGTAGGTTTTGTTCTGTCCATGACGCTCAAACCTACATGCATAAGATATTTAATGACCATTCTGAACGCGCAGTAATGTGTTTTGATGTGTATGGGCTTTAGAACCTGTTTGTACATTATTTAGGCAATTTTCGTTATTTGTGGGATATCGAATCATCATTACACATCATTACATACACTCATATAGTATATTACGCAGATGATAAGAATTAGCTCTCTATCATGTACTCGACGGCGCCATGCATAATAAAATCAAAATATTATACTGAGATTCAACTGTTTTTTGAACCAGTCATTTCCCAGTTGTGAGCAATGGCAGTGCTCATATGTACTCCAGTTGTATCCTACATGTCCAAATTGTATAAATACTCTCTCCAAACAGTTCCCTAATTTCGACGTTATCTTGTGCGATTCATTTGCACACAATCGCTCATTTAAACGCTAGTGAATACACCAGACACTGTAAGCTAGATTTTGTTGAGTATCATGACTAAACAGTGGAAATCAATAAAGAAAAAAGCTGTGGCAGCAGTGCCATAATCATGGATTAATTGCATTTTGCCCATTTTTTGTCCTAATTTATACGAGGAGTATATAAAGGCCAGTGTGCACAAAAAATCTACATCAAAGACGAGCAGTGAACAGTGCTGGTGTTTACACTTTTGCATACTATTTTATTCGTACATGTATGTACATAAAAGCACAATAAAAGTTTCTAGAGACGGCACCGCTAAAAGCAAGATCAGTACAATGAATCATCTTCTCGTCAAGTGAAGAGATTCCTACTTTTGATCTATTTACTATTGTTTGTACAGTTCCCTTTTATAATGTCAACTGGTTGCTCCAACAGGCTCTATTATCGCAGTTGTGTTTTTGTATGTTTAACATTAAATTTTATCAAATGTAGTTCGAGCTCGAACCAGACCGTGAATCTATTCTTTCGCGTGTTTTGCTTGGGTTAACATGAGTAGCATTTGATAAGAAAAAATGCATTATGCCGTGAACAGTGTCAAGTTTGGTGCTACCAACATCATCACTATAATCATCACTCATGCTCTATAGACATTCCATTAAAATGCACCCTATTATAGTTTCTTTTATTGTCAATATTGTTATTACTTGGAGCCTGAATCTACACACCCTTGAACTTTTATCGTTCTGTTGTCGATCGTGATGATGAGTAGTACTGCTGGCGCTTTGTTGTTTTGTGTAGAACATTGTAGCAGTTGCTGCAAACGCCATGTAAATTTTACATGCAGAAAAGAACCAGGTAGATGCTCACTCTTCATTTTACTCACATTCATATCCAAAGTGTTGTAGTGCGTTGTGTTCTACGTGTCGTTGCGATTATCAACGCTTCGTGTGACTGTGCCTGACTCAAAAAAATAAACTAAATCAGTTTGCACGCGACGCGACATCTCATCCTTTTCAAATCTTTGTGTTTTGATTCTGGAATGGAAACTCAACTCTGTCAGCTGTACAATGAAAGTGTACTAATTATATTACACATGGACATGTTTTAACAAATTTAATTGTAATAGACTTTGCTTTATCCCCTGATTTAATGTTTCCTATTCTATAAAACGATAAATAGTTTTCCAAATTCATCGCCATAAGCGGTTTTAAATGTAAATGGTGTCTATTTCAATGAACTTTTAATTACAGATAACTTATAGTAAATAAGAATGTTAGAGCTGCAGTAGCACTAGTAGTTATCGTAAACAGATTTATATGTAGGGTGAAAATCCACATAGGCATATAAATACAACGCCCAAGTATTTTCAACGAGTTTTAGTGAACATGTTATAATCATATATCTACAAGTGTTTAAGCTTAACGAAATTGAAGGTGTTCCACTCAACATTCAACGGAGATCGACAATGGTTGAACAATTGGATACGAACGTAAGAAATTGATCCTGTCATTCACGATGATATGATATATTTCAAACAGGTAACAAGAAAAGAAGAACTGTCGCCTGTATGTATACCTACCTACTATGTAAGCTGTCTGTCGTTGTCTCCTCGAGCCACTACTCACTCTACTCGAAGCATAAAATACTAACCCCAGTTTCTCAGTGCATCCTAGATCAAGCACGTGCTTACTTATTGTTAGTACAATCAGACAAAGTGCATTAGTGCATAGGCAGACAACAAAGTCATTGATCTGCGTAATATCATCAAAACATAAACAATATCCGGCTTTTTGAAGGTCGATTTCCCTTTTGGCTACCTGCGTCCATCCATTTGAAAAGATGATTTTATTATTTTGCCCATCTGATTATTATTTTCTATAATTCTACACAAAAACAAGTTGGTGCATCGTAGATCTAAAGATTGCAGCGTAATGCTGTAATGTAGTTCTCTATCTAGAGTTGCATACAACGATACGGATGTAGCAGGTATTGTGTGAAATTTTGATGTCTCAAAAGTTGGTTGTGTTGAGACTTTATGACTTTTGAACGTTTCGGTCTTACCTGAGTTCATGGCTGTACTGCACGATCTAAATATTGATCGAACAATCATTGCCGTCATATTTTGACTTGAGTCATTATTTGAAATTATGGCATTTTTATTTCATTGAGGGATATGACGTTTCTCGCAGTGCAGTTTTGCAACTTTTTGTAGTTTCAAACAGAAAGGAGAGGAGTAATTAACAAAAATATTTTTATACCGTATTATTAATCTCCAAAAATAAAACACGGACTGATTAGCTGATTGCAGTGGTATTTTTATGTAACTCGTGCAGTGCCTCCTACGCAAACCTTTGTGGCAGACTATGTTCATGTAAAAATGAATTAACGTGCTATTAAAGTTGTGTATTAGACAAGAATAGAACATATACAGATTAGCTGTGAGCCTTTACGTCATAAAAGGTGTAAATACGTAGGATGTGATTACTGTTGGATTGGATAAGCTACTACATTTAACATTTCCACCACTACACCCATTCTATAGATCGACATTCTGATCAACATTTTGCATTGTTGTAAGTATACTCGGCATTGACGTCTGAAACAGCACGTGTATAAATAATGTACCATATTATTTGCTTTTCCAAGGTTCATTATTTTGCACCTAGTCCAACATCGCACCGTATCGCAGGTATCGTTGTACATGGTTCTGTCCAAAAATAGGTGTACTGTACTGGAAAAACCGGAAGAGGAAAAATGCCAAAAGAGGTTGACCGGAAACCGAATGCTTTACTTAGCTGGTAGAAATAACCTCGTCGCCTGCCGTTTAGCTAACTCCCTGTAATAATCATTTGAGAAAATCTGTGTAATAAAAATAGTACACCTACACCCTTTACATAATAGTACGTATTATAAATGCATTTTGTGGCTGGCGAGATTGATAATAATAACAACCCAAGAAAATTGCAAACTGCTCTACTTGCTTATGTTATTGTACAGTTATGGTATTCCCTGTAGCATTTTATTGACGCCGTTTACTCTGCCGAACAGCGATTGGACGCATAAAATATTTACGTAAACGGATAAATCAATGACTAATTTTGGTGTAAGTAGTGTAACATAAAATAACATAACAACTACTCCATTTATCCAAAACAAATAGCTACTCTTTATCTTCCACACTCACACAGGAGCGAAGACATAAAATTTTCCAGTATTAAACAGAAACAAGTGCATTATATTGGCAAAAGGGCAACTTAACGATAATATCCTGTTTAAGATGATGATGCAATTTTCAAACATTTCTCTTCAGTAAATATAACCACTGCTAGCAAAATGGTGTGTGTACAATTCGACTGATGTTGCCTCACGAAAGCTTCTCTTTCTCTAAATAGTTTGCTATTGTACACAAGTATTTTTGGTGTGGCCGACCGCAATTTGTTGGAGGAAAAAAGTTCAGTGATACCTCAACTTCTTTTCTGACACTTACTCAGGAAATCTGCAAGAAAAAATATGATGAAAAGTAACGTTTTTATTCCATGCTACGTGTAGGGTTTACACGATTTTTTGTAATATTATTTTTTATTTGTAATATTCCACTTTTGGAAGTGGACTACTTTTTTACACGTAAAGTAAAACTGCAGTAGTAAACGTTCGTTATAGCGAACATAAATACACAACAGTGTAACCTGACATACTGGTGCCAAGTCATTTCAATATTGTTTATACTTGCTGGGTAACTTTTTTCTTACACTTGTTCACTTATTTACTTTACTTTTTGGCAGTAACCGTCTCACGCAACGCTACCTTTTTCCTCCCGCTTTTCTTTGTTCCTGCTCACGTAAGAAAGTTTAATAAATATCTATCCACGCGCATTTCATAATTTCCATCGTGCATAGTTATACTTTTAGTGACAGAGAGAGAGGGAGGCAAGCTAAAAAGCTGTTATTAGTTTGCTTGAATGTTATGACCTGATATGTAAACTAGCATACGAGTCATGTGTACGTATAAACCCACCGTCTATTATAAAAATAGCTATAAAGTAGCTATCACCACTACCACCCCCATAAAGAAAAATGAATGCTTGTATGCGTCATGATAGAAGTTTTGTGTTTTAATAATGAGTTCCATAACACACTAAAGTATAATCAGGGAATACAAGGTTGGCAATATCAGTTTTATAAAGTGCTTCGATTGAATTGATGTGTTGGTGCTAGGGCATGCTTTTTACTGCAACATTTTTAATATATATTACGTTTTGTAGCTGTAGTTTCACAACTCAGATTCCTTTATGTAAACTGGCATTGTGTTGTTATGTTTTGTTGTGTTTGTGTGTGTAGGTGTCAGTTCCGCTGGAATATTGCCTTTTACTTACACACGTACATTTAATATTTAGAGATGTTGGTGTGTGTGTAGCTAACTACAAAAGACGGCAAACTTTTCTCTCCCTCACCATTTACCAGTGAACCGTTGGAATGTTAGCATGTGCACAGAAGTTGTGGGAGAGGAAAGAGAGGCTACCATCAAGTAAAGAGTGAATGTAAGAAACCCAGTATTACTTATAGTTGTTAAGTTTCTCCTAAAGATCCCTCTCTTTTTGCAGGGAGTCACTGTTCTAGTTCGGGTCGGGTGTTGTAGAGGAAAAGTAAAAAGCCCGTGTGGAGCTAGTGTCTATTATTTAAGTACATGTACAGCAGAGTAAAGTAAAAACCCCCGCTGCTGTCGGTGTGTGCATAGGCAGTCTTTTTGACTTACTGACCACAGAGTTACAAAGGTGGAAGATAACTTAAAGAAGTAAATTTTAGTGGTTTAAAAGAAGTGACTCTCTTTGTTTCTTCAAAGAGCCTGTTTGCCCCAAACCCCAAAAGCTCAACAAAGAAAATAATAAGCTTCAAGGTGGTCTTTGTGGGGAAAAGTTTATCAAACGAAGATACTAAATAGATGTCTACTTAATGAATACCTACTTTTCTGTTCCAAATGAAAAGCGGTTACGAACGCAGTATTGAACACTTACCGGTGCAGAGAAAAAGGATCATACCTACACCGAGAAGTTATGTAGTCTGCCAGACTAGTGTTTTTCAAAGTTTGTACTCCAAGCACTCTCTGGATGAAAGTTCATTGCAAACGGTTAAAGCCACAACATTTAGGGGAACAGCTTGCTTGTGAAGCTTGAAATTGAGAAGTCGTAGTTTTTGTGGGTTTTCCCAAAACATCAATAAGTAGGGTTACAGGAATTGCTCTGCAAATCGAGGTAAAATAAATTTTTACGTATTGCAGTGATCTTGCTCATTGTTTTCATCTGTCTAACATAACAAGGAGTACGTATCTCATTTATTGCATGACATTTCATCTCTATTTTGCACTCATACACTTAATTTCCGTTTTATTTTTGAAGTTTTCCATGGCCCATGTAACGCTAAATTAACTCAAGTGATCGCAATTTACATTAGAGAAAAATGTAGCATATGCTGGAGCAATGTGACCATTTAAATTAAACAACTCGAAATAATAAGGAATTTTGTAGAATTATTTCGAAACAACTCGCTGAGCTCTTTAATAGCAAAATTGTCCGGGGTTTTTATTTTATCTTAAATTTTTATTTTTTTTATTTTTATCTTGGTATGGCATTGAGGGCATTTTTAAACCAAAATTATGCTTAGAGGACTTTCAGCATTTCTTCTCGCTTTAAATTACATTTTATACTCATATGTATATCTGGTTTTGACAACAAAAAAGAGTCGTAATATGTCATTTTCAGTTTTTACACGACTTACAAGCGTTTTCCCTTACTTTTTCAACATTTACACGTTAAGATTTACAGCTGAGAAAAATCAGTGTTTGTTGTTGATGTGTAATATTTTAGCGTTAGCCTGTACTACTTTTCATTTTTAAATTCTCTCAAAACAAGGACAATTATGTTGATTTGTGACACGTCGTGTAACCACAACCCGTGCTAAGGTGTACGTATACACATGTCAGCCCAAAATTCCATGTACCTTCAACAACTATTCACTCATAGCCATGGGGTTACTCTCTACAACAGCAAACGTGAAGCCACCATATACTCACTCCTCTTTTGTACAAATAAAATGTCATTTTGTTAGATTGTTACCATATACCATCGTGCTAAAGAGCTCCTATATGTAGCACATGGGTGAGATATGTACTACACTAGTTTGCATGTTATTAGATGGCTTACTTTTTCGGATTTCTGCCAACCTGAGTCAGCAGTTGAAGGTTTGTATTGTACAAGTGATACGGTTACACTGGTAAACCGAAAAAAAGAAAGCAAAAACACATTTATTCTCTCACCACCACCAGACTTTAGTTACCTGCTCACGTAATCCAAGTAGGATAAAGTGGTTTCCTCTTTTGACTATTAATATTTCATGAAATTCGGATCATACATATAGTAACAATAAGTAGTACACTATGCAAATCTTTCTATTTCATAATGCACAACCAACAGCCATCACATTCACATACCACCACTAACCAACAATCCGCCTCTACTTTTTGGCTTTATTGCTCATATATACTTGTTGTTATTTTTGTCGTCTTAAATTACACCGTGCACACTTCCGCAGGAATGAATACTTCTAAAAACGAAAGCCATTAAAAGTAGCAGATGTGTTGAGTTACAAGTNACATGCCTTATTGTTTTTGTTTTTAGTGTTTTCCCGTTGTACGGGGTTATAAGAGTCATTACGGATTCCAGTGGTCAGTCAGTACTCTGCTTTGTTGGAATTAATATTTAATGCAGCAGTTGAATACTAAATTTTAGCTATTTTAAATACATATATCTTACACAAACGCTGTTGCTGCTTTTGAGTGTTGTTTTGTAACCTCTCTTCCTATGTTAAAATATTATTGTTCAAAAATAGAAGAAAAGTTAAAAATAGCATTTAGTAGAACAAGTACTACGTATATATTTTCCCTGGTACTGGCATACGCAATAACAATTTTTCTAAGAGAGATAACGAATATGTAGCATTAAGCGTAGAAAACTTCATCATAAGAAATAAAAACAAGATTTTGTGAAGCTATATCGTTGCATGTCCAAAGAAATTCCAGGAAAAATCATTACATTTCGCACTGGCTATTACGAGTAAGTGTGCACCTGGTTTACCAGTCACTAATGCTGGTGGAGAAAAGGAAGGCAATGATATTTGCCCTAGTCCAACAGTTGTTGGAAAAGCTAAGTATCTGTCCAGGTTGGTTTCATTTACTTTGTAAATGGTAATAGTGAATGGAGAAGGAGGTGAAATTGTAAACATATGCAATTCTGATATAAATCATAAAAATGTGTTTAATATTTGGGAACCGTAATGTTATAGGGTAACAAATAAGCACTGTATACAACACCATTTTTAATGTTTTGTTAGAAGTTGGAACATGGGACTGCGACTGAGCGTGTACAAAGAAAGAAATCCGTTGTATTATTGCGCACGACTTAACAAGTCATGTCTACCTGATTGTAGGTCAGAATGGCAACTTACAAATTCCCCTACTATAACATAGAGGTTAGATTAACTACCGCTTTTTAAGCCATGCAAATGTGGCAACCAAAAAAAGAGTTGATGCAAAAGTGACAATTAAAAAAGTGTACCATGCAAGTTTGGCAAATCAAAAAAAGTAGTCCGCAAAAGTGGCAACCCGAATTTTTTCTTTAAGCCCAACAGTGAA
>JAHZNE010002553.1:0-10097 GCA_027744055.1 Callyntrura sp. NNG-2020 | reverse complement strand
AAAGGTAAATAACTAATACACTGTAATAATACGAACCGTTATACAACAATTTGTTGCGACATTCTAATTTGAATTAAACTTGTAAGTAGAAAAGAAATTTTCATGCATCAACAATTTATTAGCCTAGAATCCGTGAATAGGCAATGGAGAATAAAAAAGTCGATTAACAATTTTAAGTTATCTGGATGCAGATATCTGAAATTGACGTAAAATGTATAGTGTTGGTGATGAATTCTCAAAAAATATCGTTGTTCCTTTTAAATAACTAAATTTAGCCTTTTAAAGAATGCTTATATTTCCTGTCTTGTACATATGCATTTAAACAAGTTACAAATGGTATGGAATGACATGTATGAATTAGATGGGAAAATGTATATTTAATATAAGCAAACTGAAAGCAATGTCGCAAACACAGTCCGAGACTTCGACGGAAGATCTTGACTAAATGGTGCGTTGCAGCAGCAGATATCGCGATTCTAATTCTGCAGGAATACATACAGGAAGGAATACATCAACTCTACTCTCCTGATAGGACTGCGGGAAAATGCTATAACTGCAGTCTTATTTTAACTAAACTTTCCGCGACCTTTTGTTTTTTTGTGCAGGTGTCAAACTTTACCATTGTAATGTGCATTACCGCTTTTATTCAATTCGATTCAAAGTACAACATTAAACCGAAACCATTTCAAGATTGTGTCGCACAATCCCCCATATCGTCCGCTACGATGTAATTTAGATACATGGTAAGTTCCAAGTCGCTTTGTGTATTTTAACAATTTACATATAAATACAACGAAGTGATAGGGTGCGCCTACATGTCAAGAAATATATTATACATTTATTATATTTTCCTCTTCTGGTATTTATTCGGCACAAACTTATGTATTCACCAGTATTCAACGCAGGTCTATGATACATGAGAGACACTAAAAAGAATATACTAAACGTACATTTATTGGTTGATAAAGCAAATTACTGTTTACTTAGGGTTTTTGTATATCCAAAATTGCTACAATGTTTACATTCCAATTAGACTTTAAATTAGATAGAAATCTAATGACTAAATCTTGAACCTAAGAATGTAAAATGTAATGCAGAAAAAGAAAGTCGATAATGATTTTAAATGTCAAGAAAACGATCAGGTCTGAACTTGATACAACATTTAATGGATTAATGTGTAATTTTCAAAAATATTGCCTTTTAATTTAAAGTTTTCCTTTCATTTTTTAGTCTTGTACATTTGTTTAAAAATACAGATAATGTGGTATACGATATTGAGTAAGTATTACATGGAGAAGCTAAGTAAACAATTACGAAATATGTTATTTAAAAAAATATTATGAGAGCCCGAAAAGTAATGCATGTAAGAATGAAATGTATAAATTTGATATGAAAATGTAATTATAATATACACAAATTATAGAACACTTTGTCAATATTGACGGAGTTTTGTTATTTATTGAGGGTTTTCCTTACGAGCATAATACATGAAAGTAAATATCATGTCACATAGACAAATTCTAAGAACGAATATCAAATAAAATATTTATTTGGAAGTCTACTTTTACTAAATGTCCATTCCTTGCTTTGCTATTCCACTTAAGGTTTCTATATTTGACGAACGTGTTGTTTTCTAATATTAATAACGTTCGAGAATCATGTAAGAGCTGTAGTGCAACAGTAAAGAGTCGCCTTTTGCTAGAAGTTGTTTTAAATTAATATTGATTACAAGTATCAGAATAATTAATGGAGTATAACATTATACATACATGATAAACACTGTTTTAATTAAAAATATTTAGAGGAAATTTATTGACGGGAAAAATTTAAGAAAGATATCTAATTGCTAAAAGATACACAAAAAGACGACCACTTGAAGTGTGTGTGCGGGAAGTTGTCTCCCGTAAGGCATTGTAGAGTGCCTTTCATATTTATTAGTGCTTGATACATTCAGTTCTCATACATAGTGCATTACATCAAAGTTTGTGTATTTTCAATGATTCTTGAAGGAATAAAATAAACAATATGTGACATCACCTGTCAAAAACATTGACAACCCCTTTCCTATTAATCTAAGAAACATTAAATACGTTACATGAACACTTAAAATGCCAAAACTGACAATGATGAAATCGAAAAAATTTAGTCCATCGATAGAGTAGAACTGAAAGAAAATTGAGAAGCAAAATTGTCAAAAGCTTACGGTAACAAAATCCTCAGTTGTATATATAATAAGCCCTAAAATTTACATACAAAGAAGTAATCAGGAATACACTAAGAAAAGGATCACCACTAATAAAGACTAATAAATACGTGTTGGAAAATAAGTTAAGGCTGTATCGTGTAACTTTTAATCCTGGCTAATCCGAATTTACGATTGTTTTTAGTACTCTTAAAATTGGTTTATTTCTCTTTTAAAAGTTACACGATACCACCCTTAATGTTTGTAATAGCTGTTCTGCTACATATTACTTTAAACGTTTCCATATAGCCCGCCCTAGCATCACACACGGTAATTTCATTTCAACAAACAATATTATGTAAAA
This sequence comes from Callyntrura sp. NNG-2020, assembly GCA_027744055.1. Classification (NCBI taxonomy): domain Eukaryota; kingdom Metazoa; phylum Arthropoda; class Collembola; order Entomobryomorpha; family Paronellidae; genus Callyntrura; species Callyntrura sp. NNG-2020. The sequence goes on along the minus strand of JAHZNE010002553.1, from coordinate 7,551 downwards.
ATTGCCACTTGAATTCTAAATCTTAACAACATTTCTTGTTGTTGGAATCTGCCGTAATCTCATAGAAGAAATAGTGTTTTGTGTGACAAACAATATTAATTAAGCAGAAATTATCATTAATCTGTAGAATATTGACGGAGTTATAAGTGACCATAACAAACAAGGAAATACGTTAATTAATCTATTTTTTGCAAAGAACACATATTTATTTACCACACTGTTTCAGTAAGTAAAGTGTCTTCCTTCATTTTGAGTAGGGACGGCGTAAATTGACAACTGACCATGTCCGAAATTTCTGTACTTTTTGGGAGACGCTGGAGACTTTCTGGTTTGTTTCATCCCATACCCTTGGAATGGTACGTGCATAACAAACCACCGTTTGGGAACATCCAACTACTGCGCTCCATAAAGGGTACAAGACAACGACGGAATATATTTCTGAAATGGAGCCTTTGTGCGGCATCTATTGTAGTTCTGATTTTTCAAGGAATTGATCAGCACCACACTTCGTATTGTGTTGCAGGGGAATGCGATAATTTGAATGCCGTTTTAACTGGACTCTCTGTAGGCTGTTTGATGGTGTGTTCAGCGTTTTGGCTTTATGCTTTAGTTATGACCCCTACCATTTTATCTTTCGTTAACGCTCTTATTCAGTTTGATTTGAAGTATAATATTAAACCAAAGCACTTCTGGGATTGCTCTCGCTTGGAAAAATTCTGTATTACATTTCTCCACATGATGTCCGTTACAATGTGCGTTTGGCCGTTTGGATTTGTATTTGGGTTACATTGGCAGAATCCTGCTAAGCCGACGTTAATTGGGCATTGGATCTTGCCACATCTGTTGAACAACTGTTTGCCGGGAATGTCTGTGGTAATAAGAACTGTGGCAAAATTTTTCCTGTTTGTCGTCAACTTTTGGGTATGGACAATTGAAATCTCGGCAGGGTCTATACCGGTTGGGCTGGTACAGTTATATGGAGTTCTCAAGTTAGCAGACAACATTAAAAGGTATATATTCTTTTACCATTTCAACCAATGATTAGTTATTTTATTGTATGTCAATTTTGTTACGCAGGTGCGCCCGCATTAGGGAATGTTCTCATGAAAACTTCAATTCAGAAGCGACAACTGGTGCATGTTTTAGAAGAACCAAGCAACACATATCCTTTCGAGAGCTGCAGGTGTTGACAAACATGATGAATCAGTGTCAGAAAGGAGGTGGAATATTGCTAGTCCTTCTTGCTGGAACAGTTACGGTCACCTCATTTTGTTTGACCGCCCTAATCAAGAGCGCTTCATTGAAGTCAGCCTGCATTATGATTGTGGGATTTACGGATGGCATCCTGTGCACACTTGAAGTATTTGGCATGATGTCAATGGTCTATGGAGAATCTGAGGAATGGAAGCAGGCTTGGCGACTCAACATTGCGAGCCTTCACTCAAAACAGGAGCAGAAATGGGAAAAGAAGTTCTATGCTTCTTGCAATTCGATGAAAGTAATGATGGGCTCTCGCAATTTTGTGGATAAAGTTACTCCGTTAACTATATTGAATGCATCACTGGTATTAGCAGCAAATATGTTGCTTGTTAATGATTATAACTAAATACTTGTACAATTGTAAGTTTGAACACTACAGCTGGTGAATATTGGTATTTTTATTTGTGTTAACTGGGACTCGGCACTATCACTATCACTTTATGCACGGTATATGTAACAAAAGTGATATTAATCAATGGGATGCTATTGCCAATTGCGATATGGCGTCGGATGGGATATGGCAAAATATGGATGTCAATTATTACTTGACGTAGATGGTTGATGGCACAGGTTGAATGTCTGGCACATAAAAACGTCAAAAACTAAAGAATTGAAGAACAGATCGGCAAAATTTAGTAATTTTTGTAAGTTGTGCGACATGAGTTTTTCTTAGAAATGTATTACAGTGACAGTTACAAACTTTATAATTATACAACGTTCTAGTTTGTTTTAAAGTTGTATGGGAATTGGTTTCATTACATTGTTTAGTTTAACAGTTTATCAAACGTATTTTTCATATTTTATACAGTAACTTTTACCTATATTGCGACACAAATATTTCTCGAATCACACATAAAAATCAAAAATTCCAGCTAGGGCATAAAAACGTCGCTTCATAGCTCTTGGGCGTAAACACAGATTTTTGCGTACAGTTAAAGTGGATGTTAAAAGCGTTATAACATCGTACTTTATACCATTATTTGTTGCTTTCATTCTATATTTTGTTTTGTGACATTTTATAGTATCTACTCATAAATATTCAAACACGTTATATACGTGTAAAACTCAATTAATAAAATCCAAAGCAATAAACTAAAGTCCTTATACAAAATAATTAATTTTGCATTGACAAAATACTTTTTGTTTCGCTTTAAATGAGTTGTAATACAACATGTTACCAATATGTACAATTGTCAGTAAATTAGAAATTTAAAACTTGACTACATTATTTGATAGTATTTAACGTCTACTGTAGCTGATAATCTCAAACAAAAAATATTTTAACATTCTTATTTTCAACTCAATGCGACCCCATTTACACGAAAGTAAAATTATGCTGACAATTGCAATTACCTAACTTCAATAGTATTTGCAGTTTGGTCATGAAAAAACATTTTTTCAATTCAGTGTTTGAACCTGCGAGCTTTAATAGTATGTGCTTCGAAAGACAATTGTACTCAGAATTGTTTATTTATTGGCCGACGATTCATAAATTATAAAGCCATTACTGAATTGTAACTGACGAAAACATTTAGAAAATAAGCACGCACAAAATACATTTCATCTTATTTTATCTCCAAATTATAGCAATTGTAAATTACAACGCTGGGCGGTATCTTTTACAAACATTATAGCAATGGTAAATTGTGTAAATATTCATCAAAGTCACGGTCGTTTGTCATCATGTCTCAATAGAGTTTATTTCATTCCCAATGGAATAATCAAACGATGATGTAAAGTGACAAGACATCAATGATACTGATAGAGAACTAATTAATATAGAAGTCTCCATTACAATATGAAATCAAGGATAATTGTCTGACTAACAGTGAAGAGATGATGTTGCTAGATAAACAATGTTAATACGGCTGCCAGAAACATACACACAATGTAATGTGCCAGGAGAAAACAAACAAAAGCGTTAGATAATTGCTTTTACCTTACATATTTAATCACACATAAAATATTTGTGCTGGCATAATTTCATGGTACAAGGTAACATTGTGAGTTGAAGCATGATAGAGCGTATGAGTAAATATGTCAGAAATTTACAAATTTTTCGGAAGTAAAACCAAAATTTCCGGTTTGTTTCAACCGATATCTTTGGAATGGTTTGAGCATTCGATACCGACGTTAGGAACTATTAAGCTTCTACGTCCAATAAAGTGTACCAAACATCGACGAAAAAGTATTATAAAATGGGGCGTCTCCATTCTAGCCATCGGTGTTCTGATTCTTCAAACAATATATCAACTTCGATTTCCTAAATGTGGAGGGGAAGGTGGCAGCTTAAAGAGTATGTTAGCTGGTTTATCTGTTGGAGCATTGTCAATATTGTCGGTGTATTGGATTTTGGTTCAAGTTTCTACCTCCAGCATTGCTGCTTTTCTCAACGCTCTCATTCAGTTTGATTTAGAGCACGATTGTAAACCAAAAAAGATTGTGGAACGTACACTCCTTGAAAAATTTAACATCGCAATCCTGTACGTTATTCCAATTACAATGTACATTTGGCCTGTTGGGTTTACATTTGGCTTACATTGGCATTTCCCCCGTACGGCGTCATTGGTGGGATATTGGCTACTGCCATCATATGAGGGAATATCTAATAACTACTTGGTGGAGGCCTTTGTATACATCACAAAAATTACCATATTTTCCTTCAACTTTTGGTTGTGGACAATTGAAATTGCGGCAGGGTCAATCGCAGTTGCATTGGTACAGATGCTTGGAGTCCTGAAGTTGGTGGATAACATCAATACGTAAGCACTTTTTTTATCGTCCAGAGCAACTGTTTGGACCATTTGCATACATACCACGGGCACCACAACAATATTTGGGACAAAATGCAAAAAATAAGGTTTTGTTTCTCAGGGTCATTGGAATGAACAAGTCAAATCTTGAGGGAAACAAAAATACAGTAGAGACACGCGGAGATATCACCAGATCCGAACAACGACGATGCTTCAGAGAACTCCAGGTGTTGACAAACATGTTCAACGAGTGTCAGAGTGGAGGAATGATGCTCATTTTCTTTTTCGCAGTGGTTATTATTCCGGCCTTTAGTTTGACCGCACTGATCAAGAGCACATCAGTAGAGTCTATCAGCATTTTGACAATCGCATGCATTGATGGTTCCTTGTGTGCATTGGGAGTGTTTGGGATGATGTCAACGGTGTATGCACAATCCGGTAATTTGCAGCGCTTGGTATTGCTCAACATAGCAAAGGGTGATTCCAAGCAAGATAAAAAATGGGAAAGAAAATTGTATGCCTCTTTTCGTTCTATGAAAATTATGTTGGGCTCTCGCAATTGTGTGGATAACGCTACTCCAATAACTATATTAAATACGTCGTTGGTTATAACAGCAAACATGTTACTTGTTGGAAGGAATGGCTGATTGTGTACTTTCCAAATACACATGTTGCTGCTTGTTTCAGAAGTTTTTTTTGTAAAGTGGTAAGCGGGTATGGTCAAGCTTTTATTTTTTTATGTATATCGTGATTCCGGTCGTTTATGCTTGTGTATAGGTTATTGCTAGTTTCTGTACAAATTCAAGTACTTCTATTATAACTCCATCTAAATTAAACACTTTGCAGACCTAGGTACATATTCTGCAGCGTCACCTAGCAATAAGCCGCTACACAATATTATTTTACTGATTAATGCATTGCTGTATTATAAATTAATCAAGTTCCGGTAATTTATAAAAGATTTCCATGGTATATGGTAGTGCGTTATGTGGAATAAAGTATAAAATAAAAATAGTTTAATAATAAAAAGGCAGTGATACGTTTAAGTTCTTGCAGGTGCGTAGCATATATAGAGTAAATCTCGATCATTGATTAGTTGTTCAGAACATATGCTCTTTGTATGTATCATCTTCAAACATGTTAATGTGTGACATGTTTGCTCAAGATATAATTAAATTGTTTGAATAAATAAATAAATAAATATCGTAGACTCTGTATTGTAAAATGTGATTTTGACATTGAATTCTAGACTACAAGCAAAATACTGATTTGGTAAACAAAAACTGTTTTTGTCATTCATGCACCATGATATACATTCTTGAATTTCTCATGGTGTGCGGAAGTATCATTGACATGTTTTACAAAGTTACATTGTCACATTTTTTAACTTTGTAACTGTTGATCTAACAAAAGACATACTAAATATTTAGTTGTGCAGGCATATTATGACGGTTAAACGTGCAATTTTTGATACAGTCATGAGCGTTATGTGATGAATTGTATATCATTTTATAATATAAACATGATTACCTTTAACAGAACCGCTACTAAAACAGAATTGCATTAACGAACTTTGCGTTGAACGAAGTAGCTGGTATTAAAAACTCACGGCATACTCAGCCTTTCAAATGTTTTGTAGTGCATATGAAAGGACATAAATATTTTTGGAAAAATTTCAATTATTGTACTTAATCTAAAGTTTGTTGCTTATTTCACATAAGTCACAAAGGAAACAATTTTAAGATTAAAATATTATCGTAATCGAATGCAGCAAATATAACGTTCATCATAATCAAACAGTTATACCCAAAGTAAACACAGTCACAATGATTGTTATTAAATAATTACTTTGTAAACAACCAAATTCTTAATAAGTTTAGTAGACTGTCATTTATCTGGCACTGTTCTAACTCCCGTCGTCTCGATTAGCGCCACTAATTTTATTTTGGAAAACTACTTTCAGGTTCATTGTCAGCACTAAATAAAGTTACAGAAGCATATGCGTTTACTTTAAATAAAGAAGCTTCAAAATTTCCTCGAATAAGTAGTAAATGTTAAAGTTTGGATACCCCAAAACAAGTTAACTACAATTAATATTAATGTGTGTTCACTATTCCGAATATAAAAAACGAAGAAAAAATCATAAACAAATCATGCATTTATATTATATCCCATTTGTGTGAATTAAATGTTTGTTGAATTTTCAGGTACAAACTGAACGATAACGGAGTACTCTGGATAGTTGCCATCCGAACACTTGAGCACTATTCTTCGGACCAATTCCCTAGTACCTTGCTCTTCCACAAAGTGCGCTGTTCTGTTATTAGTCGCGAAATAAAATATTTCGTGACCGACATCTACCGACATTTCCCCATCTAAGTACGGGATGTGCTCATTCGCGTAGTAATAATGTCCTTTATTACTTCCATATACCACGGCAGTCCTATAATGTTTCGAAAAATACATAATTATTTTGAAAACGCAATAAATGATGTTTTTTATTTTTAAAAAATTCTGACCATGTACGATAACCATCTGGAATGTTATCAGGGATTGAATCTACAACATATGGAGAGCTGGCATCATTAGGTTCGTAATCTGCTAGACCGCAAGTATAATCCACTTTTTGAAGCGGGCAAAAATTCATCAACGAATTAAAATTCAACTTCAATAATATATTTAAATATAATACAATCATGATAAATAATGGTTCTTACCAGCTTCTGTCATATGCCCAATCAAGAGGCACAAACCCAACAGCAATGATAAACTTGCAGTAAGAAAATTCATGGTTAATTTACGTTTTCTTGTTGTGCGTATACAACACCTGGAATTTTATTTAAAAATTATAATATATCGTTTAATTTAATAATTTAAGTAGAAAACGATTTTCTGCCCAATAATACTTGATTCTATTAGTTAGGTTAGATGCGATAATAAATTTTTGTTACTTATGATGATGTGGTTATCAGTGAAATGATACGCAGATATGACCGAAGTTATCATCTGTTATTTTTGACTTGTCCATTAAAAGTACTCACGAGGAAAAAAACTTGATAATTTTGCGACAACACATCAAGTCTAACTGCAATGATCTCGTCTGTTCTTCAGTTACATTCGCTATTTTTGCCATGTTCTCAAAAACAAATACTTTTGTGTGGATTAAATGAGAAATAGATTAATATAAATATTTCAAGTGGTAATTAAGTACAAGCATGTCACATTTTTAAGTTCCCGTGTTAGCATGTACATGTAATGCTACAATTTTCATGCTCAGCACTCATCAGCAAATGCATCTCACTCTCAGTATGTACAATATGACAACACTTGAAAGATTATGGAGAAGATGGAAAATGATCAAACATATAAGTAATAAATTAAAAAGTGCTACATTTGACAGAACGAAATCATCGCTTTAATTATCTATTGGGGCTGAATATGTATACCAATTATAATTAGGTTTCCACTTTTACAATTGAACATTACATACCGCTTATATTTATTTCATATTTATGCAACGTTTAGAATATAAAACTGG
>JAHZNE010002552.1:0-60919 GCA_027744055.1 Callyntrura sp. NNG-2020 | reverse complement strand
TTTTAGGAATGCTGCCGGCTACCAGTATCATAAACGGTGGTGGTTCACCAATGTTTTATCTTTCTCTACCACTTTTTTTACCCGGTACAAATCTGAAAGATTAGTAAGCAATTCCGTGCAAGGTATTTGCCATCTGCAATCATTGGCAATAACGATGACAAATGAGAGCAAAGCCCTGCATCGATAGCTGAAGCAAATAAAAGCGAAAAATAAAACTTTTGTGTAGGACCAGCGTGTTTCTATAATAACCTTATATTTCACTGCAACCTGGTTATCCTTGATTGCTTTAGTAAAAAAAAGGTGATAGAAATAGGACATCAATGTTCAAGACATTATGTCTTGTTAAAATTCAGCTCCCTTAAATAGTTATCACTGATACGGCGTGAAATTTGAGGATAGTATAATGCTTACTTCCTCGCTAGAGCTGGTCTTAAGGTAAAAACGAGGTACATAATAAAATGCAACTGATACCTTTCAACCTTTTGTTATGTAGCTCTTTTCCACGAAGTGATCGGTCTAACCAAATATTAAGTAGGTATGTGTATACATTTTTTTTCGTAAACACTTGAGAAGCTTTCAAGCTCAAGGTTGCTGAAGGTTGCCATCTTCTTTCCTGCTCACTGAACACGTCCACATATTTAACTACTACTTGGATGAATTTAGCCGTACATTGTACGTAGAAATGACTGACGTTCCCATTAGAACCAAATTGCGCAATGATCTTGTGAAAAAAAACTTGCAATATACCTTGCAAAAAGTGAGTATGGTGCTGCATTTATATCACAATAACAACATATATTGTACCTAAAGGCTTGTTGCTTCTACACAAGAAAAATTTTTTAGTCAAGTTTCTGGTTCATTGATTGACAGTTTAACTGCAGTTTCATGAAAGACTTTAAATCTAAATATACTGCAGTTCCCATCTTCAGCATCGTACCATCCTCGTCCTTCAGCCTTTGTTGAGATTTGTCGGCGTTCGCTGTCCGATATATTTTTTGCATTTCGTGTCATCAAACAAGATTTTGAGCTTTAACGCTTGATGATGTGATGAAGATGATGTAATGATAGAGAAATGCGTGTCTAATAAGTAGTCGTAGGAAAGACAAAAAATCAGACAACAGTGGTTTACACGTTGATTCAAGTATGTGTCTACAAACGAATCAATGTATTTAATTTGGGTTATCAGTAATCGCTTCGATCTTTTGTTCCTCCTGAAATGGCTCGAAGCTGAGTGTAGGTAATTAAAGTCAACAAAATGACGATGCTATGTTATGTTTAGCTCTCACAATTAATTCGTGAATGACATGCGTGCTCATAAAAACTGCATACTCGCTAATATTTGTCCAGAAGAAGAACAGTGTGCTCTCAATATGTACACATACTCTTTGTTGGTTTGCCAAGCAGTCTAGGACATTATTGAATCATTCAACAAACTCATCCTCAACCCACGAAGACGATTACATTCAAACACCGCACATGCATGCTCATCGCCGGATTGACGCACCATAATGCACTTGCCATTGTCAGCAAAAGTCCTCTCATCTTTACTGTTTGTTTTCTTTTCCATTTGTTACTACTGTTTCATCAAATATTTACTTTTCCATCACGTCCAAGTCAAGTAAGCTGTAGTCTCCGAGTCTGGCAAAAGAAGCAGTGCAAATAAACGATTACAGCGACTCCACTTCCAGCCAACACTTTCATTGTCCCAAATATTCACATTTTTTTGTCATCTGGCCCAGCAGCCTACAAAATCCTCAGATATTTTTTTGTAACAGCTCGACTATATATTAGCATTAGGTACCTATACATCTCCTGTTGGTGGTAAAAAAAATGCAACAGTAATCAGTCGTTTATTAAGAAACCTGCGTCACCTTTTTGTGTTCGCTTGCTTAAGAGGGGGATCCCCGTCAAAATCTTCATAACTTTTAGTATTACACGTTGAATATATGGCATTACCGGAAGTCCATCATGGTCACTTTGGTAAATAAATTGTAGCAGCAAATAATAACGTTGACTATATTTGGGAGTTAAAAATAAGCTTCGCTGGGGGTATTTTAACAACTTGGGTAAACAGCCATTGTCACGGTGTGTTCCATTGTATAGCTTTATTTTATGTGCTCGTCTCTCTTTGCACTCCAGTCTCTAAGACGATGTTTTTGTGAAGGAAGCCATCCTTTGTCTCAAGGCAGAATATCAGATCCACAAAGTTGGCTTCCAAAGTAGCAAAAGTTGGTATTTACTTACACAAATTGTGTGTATGAGTGTGTGTCGCGTTAACTCAAGTGTACATATATTGTTGTACTTGTTTACCAGAAAATCCCTACGCCTGTCTCTTGAATCCTGTGAAGATGACTTTGCATAAAAATAAGTTAATAAATTATTTGGAGAATATTTTAAGCAAATTTTTATACATAGAAAAAAAGAGGGGGAGAGAGAGGCGACAAAAATTGCATTCATTTTTATTGCATTGAAATGTAACCCTTTTAAAAATCGTGACAGGTACCTGCTGCAGTAATACTGAATAAATCATGCAGTATTGCATTGAGTGGAAGTGATTGATCTCCCATCCTTCATATTTCTCATAATTCCATTTACATTTTATATCACATTTTTTGTTTCCTCAGACACCCCATTATAAAAGTACAGTTTTAAAATACGAGCATCTACCTAATCCTGAAGAGCGTCGCCAAGGATGATGATCTGAACGACTCTTCCTTCCTGCATATGTAATGAGGATAATGTGACAGAAAATTATAAGCGGGAAATTTCAATGCTATCCGTAAATAATCTTTCTCAGATGTATAAATTTGCATATGATTTAGGCAAGCCCACCATAAATCTTTAAAACTGATCCAATTATCCACTAATCAAGTCGGGTGAGTTGCATCCTAAAGCATAACACGATATTACGCTGACAGTAATACGCAACCTTACACGAGAACATGAACAATCTATCATTTCCCTTCATCAAAACTTTCCGCTCTTAAAAAAACGGCGTAAAAATTCTTTCAGCGATTTCCCTTTTTAAATTTTTTCCTCAGTTCAATCCTACCTCTCTTCCTTGTGTTTTTCGATGTCGATGGTTTCCTTGCACTTGCACTTTATTACTTCAAATCAATAAAAATAGTTCACGTTTTTGACGATGCCCCATTATGCGGATGGGGAATTGTTGTGGCGAGTACTTAGCTTGCAAACAAGGTTATTTGCATTCCTCCATCGTCATTATTAGTTAGCCTCACCTCACCATCTTCAGTATCATCATCATCATAATATCATTTTTTGCCATTTGCCAATGATCTTTTGACATCGTTGTTGTGAGGCTGCGGATTCATCTTAACTTTAGAAAAACGCCAGAAAAAATGATTGGATTGCAATATTGCAACAAAAAAGAGAGAATAATGCAGTGGTCAACAAAGTGCGTGGTGTTACCGTAAAAACAAAATGGCCAGGTTTTTTTTGCTAGCAATAGTGGTTGGTGCCTGACGGACCTGGTAATAGTGCAAGAAAAAACAGTGTGAGGAACAAAATTGATGCATGAGTCGTGCATTTCGTGCAATAAAAAAGTATACAATTTCACCAGCACAGCAATCACTGCTGAATCACCGTCACCACTAGTGACTAGTACTATTCCTACTACTACGGATGCTCCACTCACAGAGAGCAGAGTGGACGACTCTGCGAACAGCCAACTAATAACTATATTATCAAGTATCAAGGGTTGAAGGACCATGCATGCCAATGAACTACATATTGAGTATTTTTGTCTATGTTTGCATACCTTTCTGTATGAAGAAATGATAATAAAGGCTGTTGGGATAAAATACAATGTAGACTACTGTGTGTGGCTTACGATATTACCATTATTATTAATATTATTATTATTATTATTATTATTACGTACGCGTGCAAAAAGATGTAAATTGGCGAGAGGAGAACATGAAGATGCTCTGCAAAAGTTCGTGCTTCGTATTTCCTTCTTTCTTCCTTATGTAATCCTGTTGAACTTGACAGTGAGGAGGATCAGAAGATGACGATGATGATTATGATGATAATCATTATTACTATATTATGTAGAGAAATACATGATATGTCTTGTATACTATTAACCACACTGAATAAATAAGCTTAAAGGCAAAGTAGACAACAGCAAGAAGGGACGAAAACGAGCATTTTTGTTAAGATGGTCAGTCGTACTTCGTGGCAATTCAAAGGATGTGACGCTGTGCGAGTGAAATGTGAATGTAGGGATATCATATGCCTGTGTTGTAATTTTACAGGGCATTTCTTCTCGCTGGCTGGTTGAAACATTAAAAAAACTACAAAAAAGTGTACACAGAACATGAAGAAAGAGCCACATATTAAAAGCATATTTTTCTGTGCATTGCTCCGATCTGTTGGACTTGAAAATTTTTGCGCATGTATTTAAGTAATTAGAAAAAATTAACAACAATGTAAATCCGAGATGGGGAGGATGATATGTTTCTATGGCAATAATATGCTTCTTTTGGTTTATAGAATTAAGAAAGATAGCTACATACAATAAGGAGATTAAGGAAGATAACGGTAATGATTACAGCATCAAAAATGAACATTTGTGGTATTTAAGGGATTTTGTTTAAATTTGAAGAAAAAAAGGTTTAGGTGAACAGGGTCGTTACGATGTATAACAGAGAACATCTCACATTTGAAAATGGACGTAGTACGTTCGGATAACACCGGAATTAACAGTTATACATAAATGGAGGTTGTAATAGGGAAACTTCTGGCTTGAAACGTGTGATATTAAAATAATAATAGAAAGATCTTAAATGATAATTTGATAATGAAAGTGAGCTTTAGCTAACATCACAGGTTATAAAAGCTGTTTCAATAAACATGACAGCCTTGGAGTCACGGGATTTGGATTTACTTTAAATTCTTTTTATTCCCTTTGCAATTTTAATTTTGAAAACTATAAAATACACTGTAAAAACAAGGAAAAGTGACATTGATACGATATAGTCGCCAAAAGGGATCGGATAGTTCCGGTGGTGTGACCAGTCCGGTTTGAATAACAAGTCGGCACTTCGAAATTACGAATCACTTTCCCAGAAAGGTAAAGTAAGCTTTAAAAGCTCACCAGATTTGCCCGATTAGTATACAGTGTGGAAGGCTGCTTCTGATTTCCGTCCGCAGGTGTGAGGAAGGAAATGGTAAATTGCTATTTCCACGAATAAAATTCAAACTTGGCACTCGGTAATCACAGTGCAGAGTGTAGTAAAAACATGTTGCTTTATTACTTACCAGTAGTACTTACTAGAAGCAAAATTATTGTTTTTGAACATTCTACAACTTAAAGTAATGATGCACACACACACATGCTTTAAGAAACTTTAAGAATTCCTGACGAAAGGGATATAAAGTGATAATTAACAAGATTGTTTCATTAGCTTCCGTTTTTGTTAGGCGACTTTCAATTAGCTAAAGTAGAGTGCTGACGTTTTTACACTTTGTAATTGGAAATGCTAACTATATATTCTCCCCTGGTGATGAAGATGGTAATCACTATCTTCTTGGTTATCTAAATCGCGAAGGTATTCTCTATTGAAAACAGGAACAGCCCTTGTTCCGCAAGTTAGGTGGGTAGTTGACCCTATCGACCACCACATCTGGATGATAAGCAAGGGTGTGCAACAATATTATACATAAAATGTTGTACTTTTAAGTTGTGTCTGGGTGGTAGGCACCCTATAATTAGTTAACCTGATGGGGAATCCCTTGCATAAAATTTAGCGAATTACAAAAAAAATTGCATCTCCTCTCTGTATAGCGTTATCTTCTTTGCTGTAAGCGACCCTGTCTGCTTGAATCCAACACAACTAAAATGATGTATCATTCTAACAACATCTATTGATTGTAATTGAAGCTTAAACTGTAGTTCATGTAATCTGATTATACAAATTAGATAAATGCTTGGTAAAAATTTCACGCATACATAGTCAAGATTTATAGAGGAATTTAAGCAAAAAAAATTACACAAGTTGCAAGTCAAAGACGGCGTGCTGACGCATGGAGGCGCATACACTTCCTTTTCCTTTCCTCTCCGCCTCTCCTTTTGGGGCATCTCATCAAGTTTTACAGAGTGTTTAAATTTCGAGGAAAAATGTGCAAAGTTTATCGCTTCTCGACACGTGCAACTGCAAACCGTATGAGGGGCTCACTGCATATAGTGTGACTGTCGTGTAGTTTTAAAAAACAATTTCTGCCGTCCACCTATATTTTCTTTAGGGATGATACAACTTGATCGGAATATTTAGCAAGTGTGCAACTGGATAGGTGCATACGTACGTACGTACCAAAATATTTGTTCCTCAGTTATAATCAGTTTATTAGGCAACTGCCGATAGTGGACTTGTCTATAATTTTAACGTGATAATAAAGTTGGTGAAGAGTCCAAATTTTCTTGTTTCAACAAGATGCTGAAAGATATGTATTTTATTTTTATTTTAACTTGCTGCAGGCTGTTGCAGCACTTTTTTACGTCCATGATGGGCTTGGCTGTCTTGGCAATGAGCCACCCACCCCCACTCGCACACACTTGTACACGCAGTACATTCATAATAAAAATGAAGTTTTAGAAGACGGTGCTCGAACTTAGCTCACTCTTGATTTTCCTTGATTTTTTTTGATTTTAGTCGTCGTGATAGACTAGATAGACCATGCCTAAGTCATAAGTTAATACTTTTCGCAATACTTCGATATCTCTTCATTTCAGTTTCGATATAACTGTAAAATACAGAAAGAAATAACGACAAAAAGTATGCCATAATATTACTGTATTTTTTTGCAGGCGGCTTTTTATACCTAATAAAGTATAGAGTATATAGCATAATATGTAGGTAGCTTCCTTCCTCTACTCTCCAGGAACAATGCAAGTCTTGTAGGAAGAAGGAAATCAAACACTTGAGACGTGATACAAAATTCCCCTTCGTCGTTTTTAAAGGTTTTGTAAGAGGCACCAGTCCACCAACGTTTCTTGCAGGATTCTACAGGAATACAATGCTGTCGTAAACACGACTCTTTAAACGACGAAAGACACACCATGTTTCAGGCATATGCCTACTCCACACCCCAGCGAAAAATGACTTTGTACATGATAGCCCAAGAAAATAAAAGGAGTGAACTCGACAAACTTTTAATCTCATTGCTACGGCCTCAATATTTCAACCAATGTGCAAATTTAGCGTTCTATCAACTTCTACCGTAATCTCTATGAAAAAATGGCATTTGTAGTAACCATATAATTAACTGACTCTTTTTCTTATCTTTCAGCTCCAGCCATTGACGATGACGACGCAGACGGTAAGTTAACCTGTACCATTTGACAGGACTTGCGGTATATCGTTCGTTACTACGATCCCGCTCGGCTCCCAATGGCAAATTAATGCACAGAGTTCAGAACACGATGCAAATTTACTGATAGCAGTAAACTAGTAACTCTCCGTTTTCTCCACTACATGAAATCATGATAAATAGAGAACTAAATATTACATGGGAAACGAGGCACATTTTTACCCAGAATTCTTGTCAAATGTGTAGTTGTACCACCACGGGAACGGGACGTCTTGCAGTTGTTGTTACAGACGTTGTAGTAGTACAAAGTACCAGCTTAGCAAGTGTTAATATTACATCATTAGTCATTATCTATTCAAATAAACACATATCAAGATTTATCGTAGACACAGATTATGTGGAGGGTCAATAATCCTTAATTCTTGGGTGCTATGCTATCCCTAATTTAAATCGTATGACAACAGCAGGAAGAAAAGCCAGTACCAAATAGAAACTTTTAGACAGGTAGAAACTTTGTGATTGCATATTTGTTCACAGCCAGATAACAACGATATAGTTAAAAGTGCATTAGTACTGCCATTTGAAACGTCTTTGCATGTATTGAGACGAGAGGAAAGTAAACAAATGCATCATTGTTTAATTTCCTACCAAAATAAGATAAAAAAGGGATTAGGCACTTAAATTCATGTACAATTTTTTATATATACAAGGCCTGCCTCTATAAATAGGCTCCCGGCATTTTATTATTCCTTCGCATGAATGAAGAATGAGCACGTTATATGCATTACTACCACACGGTTTGAAATTTACAATGGGTGCTAAGGAATGAATCCCGTTAGCTTATCCGACTTGATTGCATCCAGAATAAAATAAACTCTCTGATTATTATCTCCCCCACTGTCAGTTTGCTTCCCAAGAATTTTGTATGTTTTTATTGTTGTGCGGCGCAAGTACCCGTTGCGAAAAAAGAGACCACAATGAAAAGTACCCATTACACTAGTGGTCCGTTGCTCGGGGGAGAAATGAGGATGAAGAAGTGACATGGGAATGTTCCCTCAATTAAAAAACAATTTACAATGCATTTTATATTTAAAATGTTTAGGGATGAAAATTTCGTTGTTTGTCTGGCGCTTTTTATTGAGGTATCATGTAGCAGGGCTGTTTTAAGTCCACACTGTTCGTCTTCTATTTGTAGACCATCATCGTTAGACCATTCACCATTCGTCACAATTAGTTTCTTATTCACTAGATGTGTTTACTTTAGAAGTTTTCTGATATCAAGGAAGGCATTGTTTACCTCATAACGTAGCTATAAATTTTGAAGCTGGCCGACGAAGCCCCAAAAACTTGGAAAATGACAAGCATTCTTAGATAAAAATGAATTTCGTCGAGAGCGGTAACTCCTTCTAATTTCTGTGGATTTTTATTGAGGGTTTTTGAATTTCTTTTGTTTGTCTTGAAAAGTAAAAATGCTAAAATTGTATTACGAAATATTGCGTTATTTTTTAAAATTCTTAATAGATTTTATGCTATACTTGAATTTTTAATGAATTTTTTACTATATTCGCATATGTTTGTGATGATGAACTGGATTTTTGTTTTTTTGAAAAACCGTGTATACGAAAATGACAATCATGCTACAACATAAACTTTGCTTCGACTTTGTTACAGAAGACGTACGAATTCATACTGATCTGAAAAAGCTACTAGGTATGTCTTACGATATGCCACATTGCCAATTAATAAGCTCAAAAAAACCAAGGAAAATGGCTTTGGGGGGAAAAGCTACAATCAATTTGCTTTTTAAAAAAAATGGAAATGTTCAATTTTTATTGCACTTACACCTTACTTAACAACCATATTGTTTTTTAGCCTGGGGCTACGGCGAGCAAAAAACAATAATATACTCAAAGTGTATTATATTTCTATATATATCTTCATTTACTTCATTCTTAACTTTTTTGGAAGGAAAAACGTGAACAGGATTTTATATTTTCAGTAACCACTTAACATGCATACATTTTCCTACGTTCTCCTTTTTACTGGGTAACACTGATAATGGGTGGGCAAAAAAGCGTGGTTTTTTGTATATATTTTAAAATGGCTGGATACTCATTGGAATGGTGGTAACAAGAACGGACTGGATATGACCACGGGGATTTCAAAAATTGGATGTACTGTTTTGGTGTTTGTTCTGGAAAGGGTTTCAGTTTCAGAGAGATGAGTCACTTGTGAGATAGATAACTTTTTTGTTGTAACGATAAAAAAGAGCTTAGCATGGCACGACTGTTGATCAGACCGCATTATTTAAAAAAAATATATAGAGATATACATACTAGATATATCAACTAACCACTGAGAGGAAAGATGTGTTTTTTCAAAAATAGATAGTCTATATCAACTACAGTCAACAGTGCAATAATAACAAAATCTTGAAAATGGCATGGCATGGCATGTTAATGAAAAAATGACTTTGGTGGACTGAAACTTACACGCTTAATTTTACTAACTTTCAAGCCCAAAAAAATTGCGACGCTTTTTTGCCGTTTCATACTGGCTGGACGTGACGTGACGAAAGTCTTAAGATTCTCTTTTAATTTTGGATTACATTTTATTTTTTTCGAGGATAGTTTTTGCTAAATTGTAGTATTTTCGATTTGATTGATTTAACGTTTCTATTGGAAAGTACGCATGTTTTACAAATGTTAATATGTTAGTCTGACTGATTTTTAAAACAAATTGTGTATATTTTAAAATTGAATTTCACACTAACCATCCGGTTGAAATGTTACAATTGATGACTGCTAGTCTGACGCAATTTTTTACGCTACGCTTAATTACAATTTATTTTTAATGTTTATATACTCAAGAATTATTTATTTATTTATGCCATCACCGCTTTTTCTTGGTTACGATAACAACAAGCCTTGTGTGTTATGTTTACAATGTTTAGTGCCAGTGGCGCTGGTCACACCAAGTGCACCATCGTCAACTACTCCAGCGACAACAAGTCTTGCTCCCATTTCGGATTCCACCGAGTTGGCACCTTTCGAAAGGGGCTGTGAAATGAATGGAAAATATTACGCGGATGGAGCTCAAGTAGAGGGTGACCCCAACAAACCTTGTGAACTGTGCTACTGTATTAGGAATCGGACCGCTTGTGTGATGCAGGAGTGCATTTTGCATGTGGAAGGATGTGAGCCGGTGTTCCAAGCAGGAGTTTGCTGTCCAGTTAGATACAGATGCGATTATCCACCACAAATCACGGATGAGTCTTCGTCTACAATTGCAAGTGTAATTACCACAACCATTCAGTCCATTTTCCAAACCACTCCACAACCAGGAGGCTGCTTCATCAATGGCGAGTACTATGCTGATGGATCTCGAATTCCTGCAGCTGAACGTTCCCCGTGCGAACACTGCTATTGCATGCGTGGCGAGGTAAGTTTATCGATCCTTGTTTTTTTGGTCACCCTCCCCTAATCCAACTGCTCTCATATTATAGTCTAATGGGAAATCGTGTACATTTTATTACAGCCTGTATGCGCCGTACAAGAATGTGGAGCACCTCTAGAAAATGAGGCTGGAAATTGTACTGCTGTTCCTCCTCCTCCTGGACATTGCTGTCCTGAAAAGTTTACTTGTGGAGGTAAGAAAAAAACAAAATTTTCTAATTTAAGTTGGAGGTAAAAACTGTTAATCATTATGATCGTAGACTCTGAAGAAAGCGTCGCTGCTGATGACACTAGTACATCCACTCATTTACCCATTGTTGCTGAAACCACTTTGGCACCAGCCGATGCCTCATCAGAATCCTCTGTAACTCAGTCCGACCAGGAGCCACATAGAGATGCTACCACTGATGTACCAATTGAACCTGTGGATATAGTTAATACTGAAGCTCCTGCTCAATCTGACCAATCGGAAATGTCTTCCGTACCACCAACCGATACTGCTGTAGCTGATGACAAAATTGAGACAGGCACTTCCACCGTATCACCAGCATCAGGTAAGCTGCCACGATTTTTCCAGTGATGTGTGAATGAGACAAATTTTCTTGGTGCAGATACATGAAATCATTTTGCGTCATTGTTACATTTAACAGAAGGTGATGCCCCAGCAGCGTCTAATGTCAATAAAGAAGATGAAGATGTAGTACAAACACCGACTGAAGCTAGCGTTCCTCCTACAATTTTCCCCGTGGAATCCGAGCAAATTGGAGAAGGTCGACCTCAAATTCCCACTGAACCGTCTCTTGTACCTGACATTACTGAGGAACCAGTTCCATCACAAGACGACACCTCCAGTTCAGATACCGAATCAGAACCAACTGTTACCCCCGTTTCTGCATCCACCCAGAAAACAACAGAGACAAGTGAAGAAACAATTTTTGGCACAACCATCCAACCCGAAGCGATTCCCTCTGAGAATTTGCAGCG
This sequence comes from Callyntrura sp. NNG-2020, assembly GCA_027744055.1. Lineage (NCBI taxonomy): Eukaryota > Metazoa > Arthropoda > Collembola > Entomobryomorpha > Paronellidae > Callyntrura > Callyntrura sp. NNG-2020. Next base: position 49,148 of record JAHZNE010002552.1, on the reverse strand, counting down.
TCCATCAGAAAAACCATCAGAGGCTAGTCAGGACGAACCAGTTACAACAACAAAGCCAACTGCTGTTTCTGATAGCTCTTCTTCCACAGTATCTACAGATGAAGTAAGCGCAACAACTGTCAAGTCTGAACCTTCCACAACGTCAGCTCGCCCAATGCCAGGAGATATTCCTGAAATTATTGATGTCGGCTCTTCTGAAGAAGTCTCAAAACCACCTGATTCACCCCACACCACTGAACGTCCAGCCACTGATAATCAGGCAGGTGAATCTACAGATACTTCCGCTGATGCACTCCCTGATGTCATAACTACCGAAAAATCTCAAACGCAAAAGGAGGAGGAGTCCATTGGAACCACCAGATCTCCATCAACCTCCACGAGCTCGGCAACACAATCCCCTGAATCCACTGAGATCCCTGCACTTGGAGACGGCAATGTGTCAGACAGTACAGCGACTACACTTTCACCCGGTCAAGTCGATTCAGAACAAGCATCCCAAGATGAATCAGTATCATCTTCAACTTCTGGAAGACCTAGTGAGATTGATAATGAGTCTGGATCTGTAGATGCTACAACTCAGACTCCCTCTGGTACTGAAAGTGGTGACGAAACTGCCAGTGCAGCATCCGATGATCAGTCCGCTTCCCCAGGCCCAGACAGTATTCAAACTACGTCTCGACCAGCTGAAACTGTAACTGAGGAAACTGTACATGATGGTGCCGTATCATCAAGTCCGTCTACATCAGAGGATGGCGTACAAACCACTCAGGAACCACAACGGGATGGATCTACAGATTTGCCCTCTTCATCCAGCAGTTCGGTTGATGATGACACCAATGCACAACAAGACGAAGTTTTAACAACGGTGCCACCACAGTCCTCTGTGACTGAGAGTTCGTCCAGTGCATCCGTTTCCGATGAAGGTACTCAAGACAGTAGCTCCGAAACTCCCACCATCACAAATAGACCACCTTCACACCAACAGCCACATGAAGACTCAAGCTCTGAGTCGGGACTCCTTCCAACTACAAGTACTCCGTCTTCTGAGCAACAACAAGGCGACGGTTCTGATGCTGGAGTGCACCCCACTACCGATAGTCCGGCTCCTCAACAAGACGATGGGTCTCAGGACACCAGCACAGATTCTGTACTCCAACCAACAAGCACGCCGTCTGAACAACAACAAACGGGAGGATCTCAAGACAGTACTGACTCTGGAATCACAAGTACTACATTGTCTCCACAGCAACAAGAAGGTTCTCAAGACAGCAGTGGTGACTTTGGAGTTGCAGTCGCTACAAGTAGTCCATCTTCACAACAGCAAAGTGAAGGATCTCAAGGCACTGACTCCAGTGTTGGATCCTCTACCACTACCAGTAGTCCAGGCTCTCAACAACAAGGCCAAGGTACCGAGGACTCGTCGACCGAAGCAGGAATCTCTGCCACAACAGGAAGCCCGTCTCCTCAACAAGATGAGCAATCTTCACAAGACACCAGTCCTGATTCTGGAATCGATGTCACTACAATTGAACCATCTGCTCAGCAAGATGAAGCATCTTCTAAGGAACCCAGCTCTGATTCCGATCTCTCTGCAACAACAAGCCGTCCCTCTTCACAACAAGATGAAGGATCTCCACAAGAAAGCGGTCCTGATTCCGGTACCCGAGTCACAACAACCAGTCCGTCTTCTGAACAGGATGTAGGATCACCTCAAGACACAAGTTCTGATTCCGTATCCGGCACTACAAGCAGACCATCTTCCCAACAAGATGAAGGGTCTTCAGAGACCAGTTCTGACACGAGTATCCCAATCACAACTGTTAGTCCGTCTGCTCAGCAAGATGAAGTATCTCAGGATACTACTTCTGGTTCTGATATTGTTGTCACTAGTACTCCCTCTTCATCACAAAAAGAAGCATCATCTCAGGACCCCACCTCTGATTCCGGAAGCTCTATCACTACTAGCAGGCCATCTTCTCAACAAGATGAAACATCATCTCAAGACACCGGCTCTGATTCTGGAACCTCTGTTACTACTAGCAGTCCGTCTTCCCAACAAGATGAAGCGTCTTCTCAAGAGACCAGCTCCGATTCTACCATTCCCATCACTACTAGCAGTCCGTCTTCTCAACAAGATGAAGCGTCTTCTCAAGACACCAGCTCTGATTCTGGAACCTCTGTTACTACTAGCAGTCCGTCTTCCCAACAGGATGAGGTACCTCAAGATTCCAGTTCAGGTTCTGATATTAGTGTCACCACAATTAGTCCGTCTTCTCCACAAGATGCCGGTTCGGAGTCTGGAAGCTCAGTTACTACAAGTAGCCCGTCTTCTCAACAAGATGAACAATCTTCACAAGACACCAGTCCTGATTCTGGAATCAATGTCACTACAAGTGAACCGTCTGCTCAGCACGATGATGGATCCTCTCAAGAAACCAGCCCTGATGGAATTTCTGCCACAACAAGTAGTCCATCTTCACAGCAAGACGGAGGATCTCAAGATACTAGTTCTGGTTCTGATATTCTTGTCACAAGTACTCCATCTTCTCAACAAGATGACGGATCTTCTCAAGACACCATTACTGAATCTGGAAGCTCTGTTACTACTAGTAGTCCACATGATGACGGATCCCAAGACACTAGTTCTGGTTCTGATATTCTTGTCACAAGTAGCCCATCTTCTCAACAGGATAGTGGATCCACTCAAGATACCAGCTCGGAATCCGGAAGCTCTGTCACTACAAGTAGTCCGTCTTCTCAACAAGATGACGGATCTCAAGACAATGGCGAATCTGAAAATGTTGTCACCACAAATTCTCCACAGCAACAAGGTCAAGGTGAAGGATCTCAAGGTAGCGGTGCTGATACAACAAATATTCCACCCGCTCAACAACAACATGACGATGTGTCCACCGTTTTACCAATAACATCTGAAAGACCATCTCACATCGACGGTACTGATGGAGATCAGCAAACCACTTTACGCCCTGGAACACTTCCAGTCGGATCTGTAGAAGATAACGAAATTGACCAAGGAGGTGATAGTAGTGCCTCATCTGTAACTCCTGAGCAGTCAACAATTGAAAGTTCCACTGAAAATACGATTGTGAGCCAACCGGCGTCTTCTCAACAAGACGAATCTGCTTCTCCTTCAACTGAAGTTGCACCCCAACATCCTTCCGTAGAAGCTACTACTGTAGTAACTGGTGACCAGTTAGAAGATGACGGTTCACAACAGACCACTCCTGCTTCTGTGTCTCCAGTAAGTGGTGGAGACTCCACTCAGGCTTCAATTGAAAATCTACCCGAGGGAAGTCAACAAGATCCTTCTTCATCTCAAGAAACTGGGCAAAATGAAACTGACGCACCAACTTCATCCTCAGCTACCACTTCCCGACCTGAATCTTCTTCCGGATCAAGTCAAGATGAACAAGATCAAACAGAAGTACCAATCCACGATGCTACTTCAGTTCCAGAAAGGTCTACATCCGGACCAGTGGAATCCTCATCTGACAAACCTGAAAATGTTGAGCAAGACCGTCCAGTAACTTCGGTTCCTGATACTGTGCCTGACAGAACTACAATCATGGAGTCTTCCAAAGATGAATCTGCCATTGCTCAATCCACTCCAGGTTCCGTTCACGATGACCCCAGCTCAGAAGGAGATCAAGTTCCAACTACAGTGCCTCCAAACGTGGTCGCTTCTGATGGACAGAGCGGAACAACAAGGTTACCCATCACAGGAGACGAAAGTTCAACTGATCAAGATTCTCAAACTGCTCCTTCATCTAGTCCTGTTTCTATTGAATCCGATGATACTATCCAGCCAACCACAAGCAACCCAACTCAAATGGAGTCTTCCACTGACGCTGCTGCTAATCAAGATCAGGCCGAACCGGGAAGTTCTGACCAACCCCCAAGAGAACAAGGCGACTCGCAGAATCAACCAGAAATAACTACTGTGTCTTCACCAGTTGAATCTAGTAGTCAATCGACTGGTCCCTCAGAAAGTACGTCGGACGAAACCTTGGAAGATGGCGGAGTAACGGAAAGCAGTTCTACAGTTAATCCACCAGCCATTGGTGACATGATTGGTTCCAATGTTCCTGCAGCTACTACTCAAGAACCAGATTCATCATCATCTGCTGAATCATCAGGTATTTCTTCAGATGAATCACAACCATCAGTCACCACCGCACAACCAGCATCGTCAGCCGATGGCAGTTCCAGCACGTCTACAGACGCCGAACAACCCATTATTGAATCATCAACCTCTCTTCCAGGAGCGGCTGATCAAGTTAACGACGTTCTTGGCGTTGAATCTGTCAGCAATTCTCCAGATGGATCCGAATCATTAATGATGAAAACAAGTACTGTTGCACCTGACGCAAGTGAAAGTCAAGTCGGATCTTCCTCTGTCGCTCCTATTGATTCTGGTTTACCACATGAAAATGAAATCAGCTCAGATCCAGCATCTGTAGAAGGAGAACAGAACTCTTCAGTGGCTTCTGTTGGTTCCGACCCGTCTTCTGAAGGAAGTACCTCGACATCTGCACCAAGTTCTGGCAGCGATGAATCGTCATCTTCCTCATCACCTGTCAGCGACTCTTCCAGTATTTCATCAAGTGATGTTGATTCGACCACTCCAGCAATTGCACCACCAATACGGGAATCTTCCACAGAAGCTGGTGTAAGTTCACAATTCCCAGATCAACCAACGGAAAGTACCAATGAAGCTGTTACAGGCATCCAACAGGATCCTACAGATAAGATTAATGAGCAACCCACAACCACTTCTACACCGGTAGCCCCTGTGGGAGGTCCAGTTGGAACACAGGAAGATGAAGTTGTCATGACAACATCTACAGCATCTACTCCCTCTTCGGATGAAACAGCCAGTAGCTCTCAGGCGACCGACAAGGAAAGTGACAATATGACAACAACTGCTCCACAACACCAACAAGACGAGAGCCAGTCCCAAGATGACGGTTCCGGCAGTGCTACATCCTTCCCGATTTCGAGCGAACCGAGCGTAACTACTTCATCACCAGTCGCATCTCAAGATGAATCATCGTCTGGATCTGGTACTGATGTTACAACTCAAGGAACTATTTCAATTGAGGATCAGTCATCTGTTGCCCCCGGGCAGTCAGATGATAGCACCAGCGACAATGCTTCTTCATCAGCTCCACAAACGGAATCAAGCGTACAAGATCAAGGCTCAAGTTCTAGCGTCAGTGTAGAGCAAGCAACGGTGACCACAACCAGACCAGTCGGAGCTGATTCAGATGACATCCAAGAAACAATCACGGAACCCGCACCAGTACCTGCTCAACCGGAAGAGGGTATTTCAAGTGTCATTAAGGACCCTGCTATGGAACAAGGACAGACAACACCAGCATCTCATGAGATTATTTCCGGAATTAAGGATGGAGTTGCTGATGGTGAGGAACCTTCATCCCAATCTGTAACAGCAGCGTCTGGCGTGACATCCACCACCAGACCCGAGCAAATCTCAGACGACGATAATAAATCCACAGATGCTCCAGCTAGCATATCGAATGAACCTGAAGTATCCGAACAACCAGCAGTAACGATCACGTCACCTTCATCCGCTCATCAAGAAGATGCATCATCTGCACCTGAAATACCTGTTTCTGATGATACACAAATTCCAACTACAGTGGCTCCCATTACTGACGATAATACTGTCAGTCCAGTTGCGGATGCCAAGCCAAGCGAAGATGATGCAAGTCCAACAACTCAACAACCTTCATCGAACCAACAAGATGTCAAGGATGAGCAATTACCTATCACGACAACCAAACCAATAAATGTGGAAGGACCAACAACTCTCCCAGTTGCAGATGAATCCCATGTAGATTCCTCATCATCTCCAGACGAACCAGCTGCCGTTGTAACAACAACACAAACTCCACCCGCACAAGATCAATCTGGTGTAGATGACACAACAACTCCTGCCACAAGTGTGGGATCCCAAGCAGGTTCTTCGTCCACAGTCGAGCCAGTGTCGGCATCAACGGATAATCCAGATGACAGCGATGAGATCAGACATCCAGATGACCTCACTGAAGTTGATGGTGAAGGAGATACCAATCTGACAACTCCCCAACCAACAAGTGTACCTGCCGTAGACAATACTCAAACAGAGGGACCAGTTTCACAACCTGATGACGCCAACGTTACACCAAGTCCAGTGCATGATGAGACCGTTGGTGGACAGGAACACACTTCTTCACAGGGCACAACACTCCGTCCAGATTGCTGAAATCCCAACCACTTCAGTCAGCCGTGTACCTGGAGCTTCTGATGATGAAACTGTTACAACGGAGCGCCCATCAGTCAACACTGAACAACCTGTATCAATGCAACCTGAATCTGGACTCGGTACGATGTCTTCAACTGAAAAGGTGGAGGGTGTAGATGCTGGTTCATCCACGACAGAAAGTAGTGGTGACGAAGACGTGGATTCGTCTACAGACTCAAGCGTTCCTGGAGAAGGCTCATGCTTTGTAGAAGGAAAAACGTACAGGAATGGGTCAAGTATCCCTCCAACCACACCTTGCCATATTGCGTGCGCATGTAAAAACAGCATTGTTCACTGTCTCCTGGTTCATTGCCCTCCACCACCGGCAAGGTATATTGACTGCAAACCCGTTTACAGATCTGGGATATGTTGCCCCGAATATGATTGTGGTAAGTAAATTATGGGTGTACTTTACTTGGAATGAAAATATATTTTGAATGTAAACATGTATTTAAAACGTCTTTTACATCTTTATCAATGCGCAGGGCAAGTTGATGAAGGGACTACAGTTACCGTCACACCTGTGCCGCCATTTCCTGTCAATGACGAAACTGTTGTTACCGTCACCCCAGAGAGTACATCCACTCCCACTTCACACAATCTTGTTTCTGAACAGCAAGGGAGCTCCGAGCGGCCAACCACTGAGTCAGAAATTGGGAGTCACGATCAACAAAGTGAAGATGATAAAGCCACTACACCTGCGTCATCCACCGACGGGATTCGAATTAGTACCACTTACACACCAGTATCTACCAGTGATGAAACTTCCGGTTTTACTACTATTCCACCACCCGCAGAACCTGTACCCACCACTTCCTCAGAGGCACCGGTTCAAGACTCACAGCAAGACAGTCAACAAGAGAGTACAGAACCACCTTCAGTGGCAACCACTACCGCACCTACTACAACAACTTCGGAGAGACCATCACCATCAGATATTGAACAGATTATCGAAAGTTCCAGTAGCTCTCCCGCAGAAATGGTTGGTTCAAGTTCTGGCGCTGCCCCAGAGGAAGATGACCAGTCACCATCTTCCACTGCTGGGCCACCAGCAGGAAGTCAATATCCCGTTACCACTACTACCACAGTTACACCGTCATCCGCACCATGGCCTTATCCCACGTCATCAACTCCTCCACCGGGTGCCATGTCCAGTGGAGCTTGTCTGTTCGATGGCAGGGTGTACATGTCCGCTCAGCAAATTCCCAGGGAGGATCCATGCGACTTCTGTTTCTGTTTCAGAGGCGACATCATTTGCCTTCAACAAAGTTGTCCTCCTCCCATACCTGGTTGCTATGAAGAACCCATTCCCGGTTTTTGCTGCCCCCGTTACGAGTGCCCGGTCGGAAATGGTAACCATACCACGCCTCCTCCGCTATTCCCTCCATCCTACTATCACAACCAGCTTTTGAACAATGCTGCTGGCGGCAGTAATACCCAGAACAATGGTGGTACTGGCATGGGCATGACCGGCAGTGTTCCATCAGGTCCTGGATGTGAAATTCAAGGAGAGTATTTTGAGACTGGCCAAATTATTACATCCACATCTGGTCCATGCTTAGAGTGCAGGTACACTGAAACATCCATCACGGAAACGTCAAGTGTTGTAAGTGCAAAACATACTAATACTCTTTTCTTTCTATTTGCATACAAAGGTGCGGTTCCACGGGCATGATGGAATGCGACCCTAGGGAGTGCCAACCAGAGCCAATGCTTCGAAAAATGATTGCAGCAATCACGTCAAGGAGGAGATGAACTGATACTACTTTAACTAGAGTTATTTTTAGTAGCTAAGTTTTATTATACAATTTTATGTAGTGTCATCATTATATAAGTTACGAAATGTCATGATTTTTTAGTTTGCTAGTTGGACAAAATGTTTTCAGCATCAATACTAGCGAAACAACCACTGCATCTTCTGTTTTTGGACATCATATTTGGTTTGTCTTATTGAATTATTTAGGTGTATTCGTCACTTTTGAGTTTAAGGAGGCAAGTAACACCCCGGAAAAAGCTACCTACTTATACATAAAATGCATAATTCAACCCTATAAACGAGTGTCCAAAGAATCTCATTTCGCTCTTTATACATATGCAATGCTACGTATGTGTAAGGATGGAAGGTCCAATTTTGCGGCTTTGAGAAGATGACCAAATATTTCTTGACCACTTTTAAAGACTGTATTTTTTCATGCGAAAACCAAGCTCCATTTTGGTTGTTATCATTATGATTATTAATATAATATTATTATTATTATTATTACTATTATTATTATCATTCATTATCATAATTCCTAGTATTAAAATAGTAAGATAGGATAGTTGCAGTATCATGCCACAGTATTGATTCGCCTTTTGGGGAGTGGTGTTTAAAATCACGTGACGACAATCAATTACTAACAATTTTAATGTTATTTATGGACTACAAAAAGAAGTACATTTTAAAACGTTGAACAGGGGTTCCATCCAATTATTCTCAAACACTTATACACACTTTATGTTATTCAATGCAGTAAACTACAACAAGACTTTTTGATCTAAAACAATTTTTATACGTACTTAAATACTATTAGTGATCACAGTTTGTGGGCTAGACTGTGAGAATTTTTTTTTACTATACTTACTACAATTTTAAATATAATCGACTTTTCCTCCAGAATGGCCAGCAAATATTACTATGTAAAAACAACACAAATCCTTGAGTTTTTTTATTATTAGCTACGTTATATTGTTATCAAGTATTTTGTTGAATGTGACAACTTTTTGAAAAGAAGTCATTTAATAATTGACGATTAATAACGACAGGCAAGTTTACTACGGTGTTGTCCTGATGAAAACTGAAAACCCATCCTGTTATAATGCCACATACTGAAACGAACTTTTTGACAAATCTCCCTATAAATTTGGTGTATATACCGTTTGTTTATACTTTTAAGTATTGTCGTATGTTAAGAATTTTATAATTTTAGTTAGCGATATAAAAACAAGGGTGCCATTAAATTTATCAACAAAGCGTGCTACTTTGGAACCTTTTACGTAAACATAATTTCTGCGGCTGGTGTTACGATGATCGTTGATTGTTGCATCAATTCAGTGCGTTTACAAAGATTGTATTACATATGTATAAAGAATTTCAAATACAACAAAAGTTTAACATTATAAGTTGTGAAGTTTTATCGACAATTTACCAACCTTAGCTTTGTATTTGTAGCTTTATATTTATACATATAAATAGAATTCGATTTGAAATGATTCAACTGCAAATCTATTCGTAAGTTTTTTTAAAGAAATACACACATGCATATAGTTGTTAAGTCGAGTAATGCGATGACAAAACAGACGTGTACACTTTTTCAAACAGTAGTTGTACTCTAACAATTAGTGAAATCTCAATAGGTTTAAGGTGAATGCTTTACTGAAAAAGGAATGAACTGCTTTATTTGAAAATCATAGACGTAAAATTGTTTAAATGTGTGCCTTTTTGAGTAGTTCCACAATTTTGCTTATTATTAGGATACATATATTGTTGCAAATGCCGCCGGTGGTACATTTTCAGCGTTGTAGCTGGATTTTAAAGTTATGACTTTGTGAATTGTTGATTCTGGGTTAAGAAATGTATACAGAAGATACCATGACAGATTTTTTGTATACAAACTAGACCAGAATAAAAAAATTAATTAATCATGCCCTGCTGTAAGTATCGTTTAATGAGAGCTGTATGGTTATTGGTCTGATCAATCATTGCGTTACAACGCATTAAATAATTTAGTAATTGCATTTCTTTATATTACACATATACTGTTTGTTCAAATGTACTCTGTTTTTAAATGCATTTTTATGTTAGTGGAAACCACAGCATGCATAAGTTAAAAAACCTTGCGTAAATTTTGTTCAATGTGTTTTATTAAAAATCATAATTATTTATCACAGTGACTATCGTAACTATCGAAATGACTAGTTTTAGACTTCGATGAAACAAACAAGAGTGGTATTTTTTCATCCAGCAATTGAATGGGGTACTACTAATAATTGTAAAAGCAAAATTATCAGTTGTAATTACTATCATTATTATTATTATTGTATTTATTTTGTAAGGAAGATCACCCAATTATCATTGTGTTAATCATCTGTCAGCTAATAACTTGTAAATGAAAATAAGAGCCCCGCGTATTTAACACACATTGTTAGTGGTTGAATACAAAAATATGTAAGGTGGTCTGCTTATTAAATTTTTATGCTTTCAGGCCGTCGAGTATCTAACAACAAGAAAATCCGACTGCAAATTCGAAGAAATTCCAACATAAAATGGTTTATTGGTGGAGAAAGATCAATTCCATTTTAATTCGAGGGAGAGGAAGTTGTCTGTAAAAAATAATATTGTACATGGCATGTCTGAGTAATTTTGTATATTTTAACCATTTATCATGTTTGATCATTTTATGTAGAGAGGAAGAAATTTTCAAACGATACAATGTTACATAGCAGTAATATACTAGCAACAAGACAATCAGTTATTTAGTTGATCAGTTGTTATTAATGTGTTTTCTGAAGCACTTACCACATAAAAATATTACTAGCGAGATTCCATCAAATTGTACTACCCCACAAGTAGTGCAATTAGTGATCTACCTGAGAATATCAATGCGTGCATTTTCGTGAAAATCAGTGCTTTCAATCACTACAAAATTGGAGTTTTTTTGTTTTTAAAATGCAGTTTTTACAGTTACACATAACAAATAAATGACTTTTCCGTTAGCTACTACTCGCTTTTGATTGCAAAGGGTGAGGATGAAGCAAGTAGAATGCATTTTTTGAAGATGAATTAGAGAAATGAACAGAAACTGATTTACACATAAATAAGCAGCTCTTTAGATTACCTTAATTATTATTATATACTTACAGTTTGTATGATAAAATATATTAATGTTTTTAGGAAGGTGTTGTTTCCAGCGCTTACCTGAGATGTTTGAAAGCGTTGTAAGTTTTCATTTTGAATGATGATGTACATTGTCGGCAAAATGGCGAAGCATTATACATATGTCGTTTCGGTTGACAAATGAATTGTTGATGTTTTTAATAAAAATAAATAAATACTGAATAAAATAAAACCCATGTTTACCTTTTTCTTGACATTGTCGCATACACAGCTCCCAGTAGTGATAAAATCATGATAAAATCATAAAACTCCAATGGCAACAATGCAAAATGAAAAGGTGAAAAATAATGTGTGCATCTGAAATTCTCAAACTCCACACTTGTTCTTCCATCAAATCTAAAACATAATACTTTATTGCACGCTATAGTTGTCCTCTTCATGATCATAGTACTCACAAATTACAAAGGTAGAAACTTTTACGAAATAAATGTAGTCTTTCTGTCTGACTGCATCTCCGTCAAGTAGCTTGACAGGGACTCAGTCAGTCGGCTTAACAAGACTTAAGTTTTTTCGTTGATAACACAACAAACCATCATGGCTCATCTAACTACTGATATCAAGTTGTTTTATTATTTGCTTAATTCACATTAAGAACATATCTACTTGTGTTGTTAGGATTTTACAGAAGGCAAAAAGCATGTAAAACGTCAAAACACAACTGTTGTCTCCGCGTAATGGTAACCTTCTGCAGCTTGGTAGGCGGTAGATATATTCAGTGGTTTTTTAACAAAACTGTTTCGAGAGAAAAAAAATAAAAAAAGGTTTTAACTAATTTGCTAAAGATGGGCACTAAATTTGAAGAATTGTGAAGATTTAAAAAATTCTGAACTGCTATCGGCATTGAAACCTATCCTTTTTTACTTTCTAAATTTAGCTTTTTTGAAAGATTACTGCGACTTATCCGCTGAATTTGGTGTCAATCTTGAAAACACTAAATATCTTCTTCCCCCTCCCAGCTGCACTAGGTTTAGGTTGCCAATGGGCGGGTGATACGTTTGACGTTTTAAATGCTCTTTGCCATTCACAAAATCCAAACAATACACGTCCTTATTCCGTAATAATGGTGGTGTCTGCACAACAGTAAAGGTCTGAATGTAGACAGCAGCAATTCATGAGGCAGCAATAAATTTTTTTCGATCTGGTCTCTTTAGCAATTATTTTATATTTGTCGCAACTATTAAAGGAATACTACGCTACTTGTTGATCATTACTTCACAGGTCCCACTAAAATGACTTATGCTTATTCCTGTTTACAAAAAACCTACAAAAAAAACTACGATGGCTTTGTTTACCAAGTAAACGGCCACGAGAAAAACATTACGCCTGTCATTTTCTTTTAAAAAAATCTTATTTCGTTAATTTAAGTAATTTGAACTGCTTCGTTTCATGCCACCTAAACCATCATAACTGCACTGCACCGTGCGGCCTCCACCACTACTACCACTAACGCGCCATCGTTTTTTACCATACCAGTACCAGCTCATGTGTTACTTTAATGTCTCTACGTCCCAAACAAGTAAACTACATAATAATAATAATAAAAATGATAATAATAGTACGTTTTCATCTTTAAAAAAGTCATATAGTCTTTTTCACTACGTAGCAATCTTGTAGCTTCCTATACGGTAGGTATAGTAACAGGAATATATATATTAAACTCAAAACAATTGCATAAATTGTATATGCGCATTACCTATATACGCTTTTAAAATCTTCATATTTCGTTGGTATGCAATGCATGGAATACATGATGATGGATGTACAGTATCTACTTTACGTTTAAAAAAATTACATAATTTTTTTCCTTTTTTTGATTTCTTGTAAAATATAATTATCATTGTTCCTTTTTGTCATCTGTTCAAAATACACGCAAACAAGATATTTTGTTGTAAAACTGTGTATGCACGCATTATAGATATAACATTATTTAACTTTAAACATAATTTTTCCACTACATAATAATTATTTACAAGATGTAATAATATAATAATATAATGATAGCAGCAGCATAGTATTTTCTAATAGCATGTGGCTATATGCACACACACGCTTATTATTGTAATTACTTATTTATTACTGTTGTTTTTAATTCATTTGTTGTACACGTAATACAAATTGACTCGATCAAGTATTTTCGGCATAAAAATTATTATTACAAAGTACGTACACTGCGCAATGTCTTTTGAAAGTCACATAGAGACACTACCACCATGTTATGTATTTGCATATCGTAGGTAAATTTTTCAGCATTTTAGAATTTAGCCAATTTTGACATTTTTTAAATTTATTTTTAAAAGTTTGTAAGCATTCGTACTTCTTAAAAGAAAAAAAATGAAAGTCTTTGTTTCCAGCATGCTACACTATAACCAAACAAAAAACAAACGCAATAAAAAAAGTAAACCTGTAAAAAATACTTTTTTCAGGATATATCACTACTGCTGTTGCTAAATGGCTGAAATGTAAAAAAAAACGTAAAAAAGAGTACTGAAAGTATAAAAAAACTAACAAAAGTTATTTAGAAGTTCCTACTTAACCAAGCTATTATTATACTTATCACATAGCATTGAGTTGGAAAGAAAGGCTAGCTGGAGCAACGGCAGTTGATTCTAAAAAAAATTCAAGTTGTTAGACATTTCAAATATTTGTATGTAACTCGACAAACCCTTAGGAAATATTAAAGAACATGCAATTATTCACATGCGCGTCGAGTCAACCAACTACGTACATCATCTCCCAGTTTCTCCAACGACCCTGTCAAAATACTTCAATCAAGTAGGTAACCTAATTTATTATAACAGCAAAATTGTAGGAAAGAATAAACATAGAATTTTTGAAAGGAAAATTAAAATTAAGAAAAACAGTACCGTTGTTGAAGGAGAACCAAAAAGTGATATTCGGCACATAAGAAGATTTCATTTCGTAAAACCTAAAACACTTTATCAGAAGAAGGGGGAATGGGGATGGAGTAAGGCATTTTGCGCCAATTAAAGCCAAAATGAAAGCTATTTTGTAACTACTAGCTCTCCCACTTTACGGTGAAATGAGATAACCTGCAGATTTGACGAAATATTAATTAAACTATCTTTACTACTCTAAACAGTGCTAGATGATTTATACATAATAATGTGTTTTCCTCGAAACATTACTACTTGAGCTGTCAATGTTGACTAAGGATCAAAACCAATGCATGCAACACTATGTTACACGCAACATGGACAATATATTTTTTTATTTATAACAATACTACTTATCAGTGTCACCTGTACTTACAAAACTAGAAACTAGAGACAATGTAAAAAATGTGGCATTTTCATCAGGTTCACGATAATAATACTACATACTAAAGCTATACTAGCATATACGATTTAAGTTTTTTTATTATCCTAGGCACTTTTGGAGTAAACTTACTTTCTTGTTTTTTAGACAATATTCACAAAAATCCTCATTTACTCGATTAAAAAACTAGGATATAATAATGTTACTTTAATATGGACTCGTCAGTTTTTTTAAAAGTATGTTTCGTTGTTTCCTATCGCTAAAAATAATATTAGTTAATAATAAAAATGTACTAGTCAAAAGTACTAATAATAGGAATGACTTGTTTGTTAAGTTAACGTTTCCATCCAGCCTCTTGTTGTGGAGGAGCTTCGTCATTAACTCCATATTTAATACCCTCCAAAAGTCCAGTTCCGAACCCTTTGGTTCCTTCAACCAGACCTGAGAACAAATTGGACTTCGTTTTGGCTGCCTGAATGACTCCAGAAGCGAGGATCTCCTTGGTACCAGAGACCCAGTCGACAGCGGTACCCACAGTCTGTGATACACGCCCGCTGACATCACCCAAAATATCAAAGGCAAACGGCAGAGTTCCAGACAAGCTCGTCTTAGCTGCAGCCAAGGAAGCAACCAAGTTGGAAAGAACGTGCAACAATCCTCCGGTCACGTCTCCCACAGTCTCCAAGAGTTTCTTCAACACGAGAGCACCCGACCGCACGGCCTACGTAAATGATTTTATTTACAAAAAAAGTATATCATCAAATCCATCCCTTTCTCAATATTGGATTGGTCCCGTACAAAGAAAAAAAAGATCAAGTAGACCATGCCCTTGTCCTCAAGCAAAGTAAAAGTAGTCATACATACCCAACATTACCACCACCACCAACCGTAATCATTTTCAAACAAAAAATGAGCAAAGCTAATCATTATTGTAATTTAGGTCAAAGGTAAAACTAACATGCACAGAAAAAACATAAATAAATGGGGAAAGCATTATTAAAAAATCTATAGAGTTCAATCAATTTCATTCGTGATAATAATGCAACTCAGGCTCGTCCACCAGTACCTAATTGTACATGCAATCGATCGACGGTAACTTTTAATGATTTTTCTGTCCGCTGTCAGCAACATAAAATGAGAAAAAAGACCTGCGGTTTAGGCGTGTCCACACTCCACACAACGCAAATCTCCTATTGTTATTGCCGTACAATCTTCATTGAGTATGCATAAAAAATCAGAACCTTTTTCTTCAACTCTGGCTACTACCTTTTTGAGAATGTGCAACGTCTGTTCATGTGTTCAAAATGCCATTTTCAAAAAAGAAGCACACACACGGTACTCGATACCCTTTCCCAAATCACGGACCAAACAATAACAATGGTGATTGAACGTGCATCGATAAAACCTAATATACATCCTTACTTATATTATAGCGTTACATCATCATTATCATCTTTGAACTTTTAGGTAACTGAACTCATCAGTTACGACCATTATAACTTTTATATTTAAGTCAACAGCAGAAAATGTACTTTGCCAATTTGAGGTGTATTTTAGGTAAAAATACTCTCCTATACATTTTTATGCCTATCCCACCACCACCACCCCATTCATTACCCAACACCACCTATGTGTATAGAACGCACATATTTTTTGCAGAAACGCGCACGCACTTACTGTGCCCTGCGCAGGGCATGACTGGTGTATGATACACAGTAAAATGCAATTAGTAGTGATACATTTTCTGTTGCAGATAACAAGACATTTACGCTATTTACGGTAATTTTATGCACTATAAACATACATATTATCTAGCTATATTTGTTTTGTCTTACTGCTAGCAGCATTTGGTGAGTGTATACCTATTTATAGAAATAAAACGTTCATTTTTTCAGCTTTCAATTTCTTCCTCAACAGATTGAAGTAGTTTGTTAAAACACTTCATAAAATGTATAGCTTTTGTCTGAATTGTGTGTAGTATGCACACATGCATATCTTTTAAGCTTTTCCTCGCCTAATAGTTACTATGCTCATTGTTTCAAAATAAAAAAGGAAATGGATCTCAAAAGTATATTATATTTATCTTATTATAAAATTTGGTTTGAATTTAAATTAGCATTTAGTGTATTTCTGGCTAAGTTTTTTGTTGTTTAAAGAGGATTTTTTGAATGCAAAGGAAAAGTCACGATTACTGTAACAATTTATTGAGAAGAATAAAAATCGTAGTACAAGTGTATGTAACAATACTCACGCTACGAGTGTTATGGACTTGTTTATTCATCCACGAAACGAAGTAGTAGTCATTTATTTATCTTTATTGTAGCTGAATATTTTTGTTGCATGGGTGGAAAGCGCAGCAGGATACCTCTTTGCAAGTTGGTACTTGCATTGTTAAGCAGGGAGATTGTAGGTATACATCCTTCCTTCCTTCTTACAACTTTCTTGGGGGTATGCTTCCTTTTTTCGATCTCGATCGATTTTTAGATAATGATGGTTAGTTCTGCTATTTGTATATTTACCTGGCTGTTTACCGTACGATGGAGTAACTTGTTTAATATTATGAGCGCATGTGATCTCTCTACAATTACAGGAGTATTACATGATTAAATAATTTGCTGGAGTGATGCTGCAGAACTATTATTGATATGGCAGTGACAAGCAGTTGTTAATGTGCGTTCGTGGCAGTTGTGTTAATCTGGGGTAAACATACATACATATACATACAAAGCGTTTTACTTAAATGAATACCGGTGCACTAATTCATGAATCATAATAGTAACAATCATACACAGTGCCGTTCCGTTCTTGTCATTGTGGGTCATGTCATGAGGGAAATATCTACTTACAACTGGGATACTCTTGGCAGCTTGTTGAGTGACACCAGCGGCAGCGTCTGTAGTTTGTGCCAACGTGTCAGCCGCTCCAACAACCAAAGGTTTCAATAAAGACAAGGCCAAGTTGGGAAGACCTAGAATGAGACGAATGAGTTGTCCGAAAACGTTTCCAGTGGTTCCTCCGACGCTTTTTAAGTTGGTGGCGATCACATCTCCAGGTCCAAGATTGTTGGGACCGTATGGAGGGTCACGGTAAATGGCAGGGTTGGGCTGGTTGGAGTATTCCACGCCCTTGACTCCAACTGAGTTGAGTTGATCCTTTTGACAAGGGCAGTTCATGATTTTGTCCAGCATAGCGTTTCCAGTCATAAAGTACTGTCTAGCAATACGAGGAGAACTGGAGGCCATTACGGAAGATTCTGAGGAAGCTGCAGCAGCGACTGGTGACGGGATCGTGGGGTTTGGCGAGTCCAATCTAGCTGTACTGCTTGTTGAAGAAGGGATTTCGTTGGATTTTGCATCGTTGCTTGATGCAGATGAGGATGCATCTGCAAAATCTTCTGGCAAGTTCAAAGCTCGCAGCACGTCAACGATATCGTCCTAAAAAGAGTCAACACAAAAAAGTAAACAACCATGAGCACTTGTTCTACCACCCAAGACCCAATTAAACACTTTTTCCCTTTTTTGTCTCCTCTTTTTTATTCAGCTGAAATTGAGCCTTCTAATTTTCAGACTTGTCGATTTGCTTGCAACTAAGGTGTGATACAGGTGATTGCACCGCGTGCACTTGTCATATGATAAATAAATTATGCATACCTTGCCCGTCAGTCACACTATCAAATCAGTGCACCAATCAGACACTAAACGATTGCAGTGGCCACAGTACCCAAGTTCCCTGCTATCAACATGGTGATCAGTCAGTGATCACTTTACACAATTTAATAAAGCTTGTATATACACATATATGGGACAGATTACCTGTCTTATGAAACTTATTCTTCTTAATATTATTCACCTGTGGTGCAATCAACAAAAAAAACGCAGTGCGTTCACTCCATCTCTTTCCAAAAAAGTTTAGCGTTTCATTAGCAAGATCACTGAGGTTGACAATAATACAATTGTTTTAAGCGAAACGCCACTGTCAACGGTCATCGTTAGGCTATCTAAATACTTTCAAAGCGGTTGGCTACTCGATACAAACTACATGTACCTACTGTAGTTAATAAGACACGTGATAATTTATGTAGGGGATGGGATCCCTGCGGCTAAAGACACATCCTTTGTAGAATATGATCTACTTGTCGCCCATCATTTACTTCTGCCTACCTGTTCAAAAGTGCATACGTAATCATAATGGCGAGGTAAAATTTACAGATTAAAAAAAATGTATCCTCGTTATAAAAACACAAGTAATACCCTTTTCTTTTTTCTTATTAAAAATTAAGATTATAGAACGTCAGGACAACACAGCACGTCGTGCACCCGTCTCCCCATTCACATCTCTGCCAGATTCACTTTCATTGTTTCGTTTCTGTAAATTGAGTCATTTCTTTGTGTATTGTAGAAAAAAGTTATACTTTTTATTACTAGATTGACATTTAAAACGAAAAGAAAAATATAGAGCAGCAAAAAGTACGCAAACCAACGCTACTTTTTTTCATCTTGGTAGTCATGATGAAAAAGAGAACGTACTAAAACCTGCCCTCATTCTCCACATCGCAAAGAAGATGTTTAATAACGTGATCATTTCCATTTTACACGGTTACGCTTGAAAGGGAGCAGAACAATGCTGACGACGATTTTTTATAAATAATCTACAAACCGTGAAATTAATGCGATAAAAAGAGCAAACAAATGTATGATTTCAAGTGATGATAATGATAGTGATGGAAAAGGTTCATCTGTCTGCATTATGCACGCTCCTTTATTCCTTCGTAACTGCTTAACCCCCTCCCTTTTGGCCAATATTTTGCACTGAATTTTCATTTCATCTTCTTTGAAGTAAACTAGGAGTACGACGCAACCCATCGCCTGGCAAAGTATCAGCGTCCCTTTTGAGGTAAAGGGACGAAAAAAGTACTTCATTTTTAAAAAAGATTACACGGCTCCTTAAATTAGAGCTTCCACACACGACGTTCCTACCATGGTTGTCCTTTTAGGGACGTGGTAACTGGGGAGCATTTCAGTAGCATAACAATTGGGTTTCAATAGTCTTTGTTATTTCATGCCCAAAGTCCTTTGCGTTGTTGTCGTGACTCACTTCTTCACACACAAGCACAAAGGCACACAGGCACATCAACAAAAGTCAAACACAAGTGGGGTAGTCAACGACACCGCGCAACGGAGTCAAATTACTGTTATGAAAAATATAATACCAGAGAAAATTGTCCTCGTGGTGGGAGACTAAACTTTATTAAACTACACGCAGACCTTTGATTTCAGCTTGTTAATGAACTGGTAAATTAAAAGGTTTAATTTCACAGTACAGTTTTTTCATACAGTTGGCATACTGCACTGGCAAGCATTGTTGTGCATGTCATACTTATATCGCATGCACGTTATGTGACGTTTGTGGCAGTTATCATCATGAGCCTTACGACTTCTTCGACGGCGTTAGAGTTTCTAATACCTAATTTAGACGTGCAGGGGTGTAGATAACAGTTCTCTTGTTTCCAACAAACTAGGTAAAGGCCATTGGGGTTTTTAAGGAATAAATAATCAAAATAATAACGACAATTGCCAGTTTTACTTGGTTTTAAAAAAAGGGAATAATCTAGAGCGTGTGTAGGTATTCGGTAAGTGTTTTATGAGCCTATTCTATGGAAAAGGGACTAAACGTCATTCAATCGAGGATCGTACATGCAGTGTTTGGAGCACGTAAAATGTGAGGAAAACCACATTGCATGGCCGCACTGTTATTTATCAACGGGCTACTAATTGTAAGTAAATTTAGGGAATTGGATTAAGTGATGTGGATTTTCTTATTAGAGGCCTGCTTCATAATAATATTACGATGGAGACAATACTTGAATTGGAGACAATGAGAATGTAGCGTGTCACCACAGAAATTAAGTGATTAAATTGTAATATCAAATATAACTTACTTCTCTTGCTTGAGCAGTTTGTTCGGTACTGGTAGTGCCCGTTGTCGAGGCATCCGATGATTTTTCCGAGGATGTTGTCGTGCCGGAAGAAGCGGATGCGGCGTTGTCCTCTGCTCTTCTTTGCAGCCTTTTTTGTGAAAATTCGGCTTGGGAGAGTAAGTCTGAATCGGGTTTGTTATCGTCTAAATCAAATGACACTGGTACCGCATGTACCACACAAGCTAGCCAACCTGTGGCCGCTAATAAGGCAATAACTGCTAGCCTCATGATGATTACTCTGACAATTTATTCAATTTAACTGCAGATTGGTGAAACCCTATCGTTGGCCACGGAAGAGAATGTAGCAGACTATTTTTTCTCTATGGTCTCTTCACTAGTAGATAAGCTCCAACAATAGATCTCCACACGTGAAATCTGCAAATGAAAGGAAAACAATATTACAATTATGTTTCACCTGACCATATACTTATCTATTTAATACTCAAAATACTTACGACAACATCATGACAACGTAACACAATATACTTTCTTTTACTGAGAACAAGAAAATTATTCCATTGTTTGTTACCACAAAACTGATATTTGCACTAATTTTGTTTCACGACAAAAATAACCAAAAATCACAATGCACAAATTTCTTGGAACAATTCATCACCTCAAACAATCAATAATAATCATCATCATCATCATCATCATCGCCAACCACTATCACCCAACTAATAATACCTGTCGCTAGTCGTTGTAGTCACGTTATAATAAATTTTCAGTAACTCTGATCGGATCACTCACAAAATGCTTTAATTCAAGTCACCACATACTCACTTCACTTCCAACTCTACCAAGGGACTACCAGTATGCATGTTGTTATAATGAGCAATAATATTCCATTGGTGTGAGTGGCTAAACTATTTCATGCGGTTGTCTGAATAACAATGGACATATGCGTGTTTGTCTAGTAGTGTAGCAGCAATGCTATAATAATACGCAACAATAGCATTCTTTTAGGGAAGTATTGGAGTCAAGAGCATGAAAATTTCTACATGAAACAATACATCTTAAAACATTAAGTCCTTTTTACTACCTAAACTAGTTGGGGATGCGAGGACTTGCAAGAAATTTTACTTGATTATGGAATCAGCGTTTTTTTTGCAGGTAAGGGGCCCCCAGGACGACTACTTGATTTAACGTCATAACATAATCGAACTGAAATCATATACGAGCATGCAATAATTGCCATATATAATATCATGCTTAAGATTAATAAACAAAAAAATTGCGTAAATTCGTCACTTATATATTACTGTGCCTTTAAAAATGTGCATGTGTACGCTGGTTGCAGAGAGCATTCATTGTTTGGACGGATGGACGCACGCACGAAAATAAACTGGTAAATAGGCATGCATAACACTGCACACACCTTTTTATTAGTCATTTTAGTCTACAAGCTAACAAACGCTCGATTCCACACACACACGGCATGACTTTTGCTAGTTTTAGTTGGTTAAATAAGAAAAAATAAAAGAAACAGGTAGTTATTGTTGTACTTACTAGCCCTTTATTACTGACTGATATTGCCCCTAGTGGGACTTTTTTCTGCCCATGCGTATTTCGTATGTATATACGAAATACTACCTACCAACAACCAAGTAATGCGTCGGATCGTCATTGTGAGTGTGCTGGGTATGAGCACACACCTTCACTTGAACGTGACATTACTAAAAAAAACTAAAGCAACCAAAATGAAGCTCTGCTAGGTTTGCGGTGTAGCACACACAACGAATCAGTAAATTAATCTACTGGCGCAACAACACAGAAGGATAAAATAACGAAAGATCAAGTTTATATATACTTGTCAATTGGATAAATGTCGTCAAAATGGATAGCCGCAAACGAAATTGATTGAATTGAGTAAGAGCTCGATCGGATTAGCAAAGTAGAAATTACACGCATGCAACATGATTAAAGAGGAACTTCTAAAGGGATGAATGTTTTGTTGTTTAGGGATGAGTCGATTACCTACAGATATGAACTTTGATGATAAACTCATTGTCACGGTGATAAGCTACCTATGGAGCAGACCCAAAAATTTCAGCTCACATTGACATTTGGAACATGAACCTTTAGACATTCTTATGCTAACGTTCGGTTGAATATCGAAGGTAATTTATGACAGCGCCGCGATTTCAAAGCGTTCTTACACTTCTAAATTGAGACACTGAAAGATATACAATTTGCCACTGAGGTATAACGACATCGATACGCGTTGAGTATTGGAAATCCCTGCAGCTACAGCAACCAATGAAGAAACCTGCTTGTTGTGTGATTGCAACTCCCAATTATTCCCCAAACGAATTGTCAACCAGAATGAATGAATTGTACCAATTAATGCAATATATGAATCATTTTAGTTATCAAATGCTCCTTTCTTGATTGGCTAGGTCAAATGGTGCCAACGATATATGTTCTTATTGTGGCGAACGTTATACAATGATTTCCATAGCGCACCGTCAGCAGCAGCAAGTCTCATTACGCAGTCCAACACCGCCGCTATTAAAAATGTACCAAAAAATAAGTGTGCAAAAATAAACGCCAGCAAGGTATGCACTCATTCCTATACGTTTACTTGCTACCAATATCATCACTCACCACCACCAGAACAGGTTTATTATATGACCAAAAACCGCCTAAATATTATTGCATATTATATAATAATGTGCGTAGCGTACTGCACTACCGCCTCTTTGCTTGCTTGCCTGAAATAAAGGTTCATGCTACGCAAATATGCGAAATAAATTTAGACAAAAATAAATACAATATCTTTGCCATTATCTTTCCAACGAAATATGTAATAATGTCGTAATCGTCTGTTTGTATCGCAACCACCTTTTCTCCTCTCTGGTCTGTTGCTGGGTATATAGATTGTACAACATAAAAACAATACTACATCATATTGATCGTATTTTAAAAAACAAGAACAGTAGTTCTGATCTTTTTTCTGTTGCGTTTGCATACTTGCTGCTACCTGTCTGTCTATACCTACCTCACAATCTCCCCATTAATCTCACTTCACCTCTTATTTTGTTTGGTTATTTTTGTTTTTGTTTGTACTACGTTGGCTTACAGTTTGTATGGAGCTTTCCTAATCATTTTTATGGCCTGGCAAAAGATTCTGATGAGTATAACACTTGCAATTTTAAGATTAAAACTTATGTTCGGCAAGAGTCGTAAGCGTGTGCGTCGTGTACTACCAGATCACAACTAAATCATTTTGTTCGCTCGGCATTAGCGTCAGTACTACTAAATTGTTAAAAAATATTTCATGCATTACCGCCACTAGAACACACCAAGAAATATTTATGCATCATAATGTAGGCAGAACTAACAATAGCGGAAAATTAAAATATCTTGCTTATCATGGGAGGTATATTCATTTAAATGCTATCTGTGCAAATTTATTGTTAATAAAATCGGCAAAACGAGATACGTAACTCACAAGTTGGAGTGTTTGAAAGCGTTAACCTTTGAAAAATAATTTTATCGTCCCGCTCATACACGGTAAAGATCCGTCACACAGTACATAAGGCCCGGATGCTGTCATGTTAAATGTATTTTAAGAATTTTAACGCCCACTGAGGCCTGTGGGTGTAGCCCAACTTTGTTGAAACTTTGTAAATTTACCTATTTAACTTAGGTCACTAATTTTATTTAGCAGTTGTATGATTGCCTATTTATAAACGCCCATAAAATGTGTCAGCAGACATAGCTTTGAACCGTTCTGTCCAAGTTCGAAACTTGTCAAGTCCAATCGAATAACATGGAAACAGCAACTTGCACACATTGTACCCTTATTTGTTGTATACCTGCATTTACATAGGTTTTTTCATTGTTTTTTTTACTTTCTGCAGTAGTTTAGACTGACTCCTGACGATGACGAATATGGTAGGGTGTACAGGTGAGAGGGCCAAGAAACTCGTTTTCATTCATTCACATTTTTATGTACTTACTACTTACACTGAAATGTCATTACTGATTGTTGAGGATCGTCATATGTTGGTGTACTTGTATGATTTCTTCGTCTGTCCGTCTCCTGTTTATTTGGAAGTGCAAAAATTTTAAAATTCAAATTCCAGTTGTCGTCAGCCAATAGCAATGGTCAATAATTGATTTAAAAAATCGACCCAAAGCCGTTACAGAGAAGTGCTTATTTTTCGTAAGACTTCTAAAGACTAAAGAACACTAATGAAATTCGGTTTACACGTTCCATAAGCAAGGGACGCTTGTAGATGTGGAAAGTGTCCCTTGGATTGGGTGATTAACCCAGGGGCCGATTTATTTTATTCAAAACTGCAGCACGCTAAGTTAAATTGTTACTTTTTGCAGCAGTTGACTCGCACTAGATACAAATCCTCATACCTCAAAGTTTTAATGATCTTTTACGACAATATGCTAACGTTTTATTAAAAGCTGAATCTGCACGTAATGTAATGCAATGAATGTGTGTACACAATATGTAAATCTTTTTTTTTTACTTCACCGTTATATCTCAACCGCGGCTCCATCGCATTATGTATTTACCAAAATGTTTACTGTCATCTCCTTCCTCGAAAGGATGTGGGACAGTACAAGAAAATTTTCGAACAGAACAGAACTTGAGACGATAAACGTCACTGAATTGTTTGTGGTATATTGTAATTGCTTTGTTGTGAGCTATTAGCGCACCTCTGTATATTGACAACGTGGCTTTGGTGCTCGCTCGGTAAGTTTACTGATGTGTGAGGATGATGATGTAAGTAAAATAAATAAATTTTAGTTACATACATGCAGACACGCTCATTCGTCGTCGTGTCTATTATTTCAATCCTCCTTACGCTGTCCTAAGCGTATGATGTAGTTTCGTACTGCTTGATAAGATGTTGCTGTGATGCTGGTGTTGCCATTGCCATCAATATTTAATAGTATTACCGTGCCTCTGTTTTGTTGACTGCCATTATTATGTAATATTTAAAGAATAAATAAGAGAGATTGTTGATGCGTATGTGTTTCTTTTCAGATCTGGCGTGCTTCTTTATTTAACTGACCTACTGGGTGACTCACAGCAACCAGTCATCACATCATCTCATCTGTTAACGAAATTGCATAATGCGTCTTTACAATACGTCTATTATTTCAGGATTTTGGGAGGTGTAGTGTCTTCAAACAACATTTATGTTGCCATCCACTTCAATGGTTGCCATGGTGCTGATCATGTAATCTAAGCCATAAAACACGTCAGTAGGATAACGTTTCCAAGAACCGTTTTTCCTTACTTGATTAGGCAAAATGTCGACTACATTCGAGTGACAACATTTATGCGAATGAGAGGCTTCACGAAATACCCTTTCCAAAGGCTTAACCCAGAAATTACGAGCAAACTGTCAGTAAAACTGCCTTGCCCTTCAGCTGTGAAAGTGAACTGTTGTCATTTTGTCATGCATGCGCTTGCAAACTTGTCACAGTCAGAAAATGTTCGAAGGATGTACGTGCTTGCACCAGGGTACCTAACCGAATTTTTTTTGTCTGCTGTTTATAGCCAAATAAGCCGTGTGAAACTGTTGTATTCCTTTTGACCTTTATCCTAAGTAACCAGGATGTGATTATGAGGCGGCAATGTGCGCTTTCTTTCAGAATAATCGTCACAGCTACACGTACATCTGCATCACTCTCCTGCTGCAGGTGCAGTTTATTTATTGCCAATTTCAACCGAAAATTCACTGCGTCGAGGGAGATGGTAGACTGGCGGCATTTTGTGCACTCGCTACCTTTACAACGAAACCATTGAAACGCTGTGCGGTTTGTGTGTAGCAAATAGGATTTTAGAAAGGGAAACCTAAGTAACGACGCTGGCTTATCACTAACAAGCACAAGACGTGTTCCTAACAAAATTATGACCTGTCACAAAATAAGTGTGAAATTTGCATGCTTTTTTGGTGGAAGGAGTACGGATGGAGTACATCCCATTTACAGAGTTGTATGATGTGATATTGACCATCACAAATAGCAACGAGATGGGTCCCCAGTCGTAGGTTTTCCAATACTACGATCAATGTCAATAATTTTAATTTACCCCACAGCAGTGCGTAGTGTTTTTCCTGATTCCGCTCAGCATTAAGTTTTTCTTGAAGAAAAAATTCCTACATGAGGAAGGAACCAACAAGGGTGAATTTCTCCCTTTAAAAATTATATCACATAATATGAATCACATCATGTTTTTAGCAATCGCTGGCGCAGTACGACTCCTATATGCTTGACAAACCTCCCTAGAAATTTTTTTGTACTGTTGAACGTAGTTGTTGCACAACTTGCAACTTAACTTTTAGTAGAAAGGCGGTGCATGGAAGAGGTTTTTCTATGCCACGTTCAATTTCAGCATTAACGACATTAACATATTCGCTCAAACGTGTGCCCATTATGACTGCATTAATTATAAAATCTTTTATGTCTCTTTATATAAATATAAATGCTTAAATAAACGAACAGGCGGAAGCTTTCTATAACTTTATAGTATAAGAAATATGCATATAAAAGAGTTTCTTTTTTGCATGGTTCGTGGTAATTCCTAATTGCATTAAAGTAGACGTGAACTAAAGCTAACCAATGCTCCTGTTTAGTTTCCTACGTGCAATAATACACACACACACGCTGTTATATCTCGCGAAATAAGCTAAGAACGTTCTGTATTGCTAGATTTCATATTGCATTCATTTTATTTATTTACGATTTTGTTCTTTATTGCGCACTAAACTTGTAAGATTTCACATTAGCTATTTCATATATTACCACATCCAGTTTGGAGTTGGTTTAATGGCCTAATAAACTCAAAAAAAAAATGTTTGCTATAAAAATTGGCAATGAATTATGTAATGCGAAAAATCACAGGAAGGGTGAAGTTCAAATGATGCATTCCTCGGTACAAGTACACCCAAAATGCTTGACCCTTCCTGTGTTTCTTACAGTTTAATATATTCTTATTTATTTTATTTGTAAATAACTTGATGTGCGTCAATATCATGTCATGGAAACCACTGCCAAGTACAAAAGAAATCGTTTGGATGGACCTCAACTAGAACATAAATCAGCATAACGGCCAAGTAAGGATATATTGGTATGGGCAAGTTATCTGTAAGGTAACCATTTCTTTTATAGGAACACGATTTCAGATTGATTCTTTGCCAATCAATCGTTTCGTGGTGTATGTGTAGTTCATTCACTGATATCATGCAAGTAAGTAATCTTATCTTGAAGCTCTTATTAATGATATTGATGAGAGTGTGCAAGAGTTTTAATTCTTGTTTCCATGAAATGGCCACATGGCATGCATGGCGTCCACTATTTAGGTACATAATAATAATACGCACACTATGTCCGGATTGAGTATATGCCAATGTTAATCGTTTACAACGACGCAAATCGTTTCAACCTTTTCGATAAAATAGCAACATTACTAACTCTCCATTACCTTAAAACGTTTACGGCAAATTGCATATCTGGCTTTGAACTGAATCCGAAACTATCATATATCAAGTGATAAATGCACATCAGTTAACTAAGCCACCCCCAACGTAGTTAAATTGTTGTCCTCTGCCCAAGTTGTGTATTCCTAAGGACTAACGATGAGATTAAGACACGTGAGATGCTCAAGAATCGCACACTATTTGTAGCGAATTAACGCTTCAAGGAAATTGTGAAGAAGAAAAAGACTGAAAAACTCTGCGCGATACATATTTCATACGCATTGAATTGATATTTTCAATTGTGCAGTAATCATCAATCCACATAACTGTTATTGTCAATACGTCAAGACAGCTAGACCAAGCCTCACTTAATACGACAATGGTCTTCGTCAGCACACAATCTATTACATAAACTCACATGAAGCTCATTTTAATATACCTACCCTACCTACCTACCTTAGTTATATATTGTCTACCTCGGATGTAATATTTATTATTGCAACTGCTACAATTTTTTATTATTTTTATTGTTGTGATGACGACGCAAAAAAAGCGAGTGAGGATGCCACCCGTGACCTTTAATATCCTATCACCAGGGTCACGTCCAACTTATGTAATAGTACTGACTGTGTCATATATCACCTATTTTCATTATGTTCTCTTCTTAGTTTGCCTGTTCGTGTTGTCGGTGTTACATAAATTGACTAATGACTGTCAACGTATAATTCACCACGACAAAGCACTACTGCTGAGCGAAGCGCATTTTATTACCCCTTATTATACAAAAAGGTTTCTTCTTTTCCCACGCACACCACCAGTAGTCACAGTAGTGGTAGCTGTAACAATATTATCCAAACACACTCATAGTTTCATATCCTCCTCCTCCGTGTAATCCATTAGACAGACGTAGGTACAGTATGCGTTTATCGATCAAAATTTTTCATGGTAATAAAAATTACAGCAAAAAAGGCAGAAAAAAATGTCATGCAAAGCGACGATCCAAAACTGCATCCTAATCTACAAAGGCAATAATAATCACCTTAATAGCAGTTTCTTGCATGATATGATGATGATCACCCTGTCTTCCATTCATTCGCTTCTCCTTTTTGTTGTGCATGACTTTTCTCATTGCATTGAAACATGCAAAAGGAGTGCGAAAACTCCCATAGTCTCAAAAAAGCCAACTATTATTTCACTGTCAGTTTTGTGGTAGGCGCCTGTGTACTTTACTCTAGATCCAACTAGCCGACACAACGGCAACCGAATTGTATTGAAATGCAAATAAACTAAAGTCACTGTGTGTATGTGTGTGCTGCAGAGGTTAGATAATCAACGCCGAGTGCACTGGTGGTGGTATATGACTTGATGATGATCAGTGATCATCATTGTAGTCATGCGTATGCATGTATGTAGTCGTTAGTTTAAACTTAACGTTGACTTCACTAACTCAAGCGGGCATATTTTCTTTATTACTTGATGATGATGATGATGATGATGGTTGTTTGTGGCCATTATGACACGACACGACAAAAACAAAGTCACTTTTGCCGTGTGCACCACATCAGTTTACTCTTCGTTCCTTTATTTTCAGGTAGACTTGAGCAAGTAGATTAGTGATTATTATTGGAGACTGAAAAAAGTACTTTTGTAAGACACCACCACCACCACAGCAACAACAACAAAACGCAAACGACCAAACTTTGCTATTTGGTATGCCTAAGTACACAGAGCTATAAGGCTGAGGCCTGAATGATTGGCCACTTTGCGAGAATGAAATGTACGAAGGAAAAAAGATTCACCCCCTTTTTTATGAATTCACACACTTGTCACTTGACACAGTTTAGGGACAATTATCTTTACGTAATAATAAGCCATCAATTCTTTTATTTTTTACTTTTTCTTCTTCGTCGTCGTCTTCTTATCGTTTGGTGATGTATAAATACATTATTTGAATAAGTAGAAGTTGTAGCTAGATACTAGATAGAGGGACGTACGAATTGTATTTTTTTACCATACACCTTGTACGCTTGCGCATACTAAATAGAATGTAAAAAAGGAAAGGGAATAATAATGATGTTGAAGAGACGAGTTACGTTTTGACTGACTGACGGACTGACTAACTCCTACTTTTTTATTCTTTTTAAATTTATTAGAACTTAAGATGGTGGGGATGATGCGGTCATGTAAAGCATCATTTGACATTTTGGTGTACTTTTGCAATGCAGTCAATAGCCATTTTAAGGCCCCAGTCGTATCGTTGCTGAAAATGTGAGGGTAATGACGAAAATGAGACTACCTTCTGCTGATGCATGAGGTGGTATTTTTTCATCATTATTCGTTTTGCGTCATTTCGCTTTAACATTCAACTTTTTAATCACCCTGTGCGTTCTGTATGTATGTACACCTATCACTTGTAATGCTTCTCCTATGCAAAGGTCAAAACTAAACGGTTCGTGTAGCCTCGAAATTCAAAATTTCCATAAAACTGTCAAAAATGAATGCTACACTTTAGGTAGGCACCACATAGTGTAGACATCCACGTAACCATGAGACACACTGCATAGGTCATGCAGTAATTGCACTAATTGTAAACAAGACTGAAATTAAAAGCACATAAAAAGTTCAGCTGATATTTTGAAACTGATATATGAGTGCACGAAATGGCGCCTGTTGATCTTCATCTTTCCCTGCTCTGGCATCTGGTATTTTTAAGTTTAATTATTATGCGAAAGTACGAAATGCATTCAAATTACTTGTAATTTTATATGGTAATTATGTTGGCATCTCAACAATCTCAAAAAATTTCAAAACAATTATTAATCTACATACAATAATTATTATGTTCTATAAAACCTCGTCATGTTAAGCACACAATGGTAGTAGTGCCATGACCTGACACTTCAGCAGAGAATCTGACAGCAAGAACTGTATAGTAAACCGCTGCAGTCGCCTAGTTAATTTTTTTGTTTGCGTCTACAATTGAAAAGTTAAATAACAAACAAACGACTGCGATAAATTAAAACAAGTATTACACTCAATTACGCAGTAATACTGTATCTACTTTGACTGTATGATTGTTGAACTGTCGATATCCGTATCGCGTACTTTCATCGACAATTCCTTTCTGTCTCTTGACTACGTTTTTCCAATCTTTTTTTATTTTTTAAATTATACATAACGTAATCTAGAGTTAAGCTAATATTGTTAGCCTGCATCGACGACCATCACCCTGAAACCTTGAATTTTGTCTATTCTTTCTCCAATAAACAACCAATTTCTGCACATAACAATTTGTAATTGTGCTCGAGATATATCATACAAACTAATCATACACGTGAAACCGCCAGCTTTTTAGTCACGTGTTATTAATCACCTCGAAACGTATGATTTAGGTAAGCAAGTTACGTTTATTAGTGACGATAACAATCTTGCCCAGATCTTATCAGGACTAGGATATTATAATGGCAGATTAAACTGACAGAAATTGTTAAGATTGTATATCATTTCAATAATTAAGCCTTTTCTAAACTCGATTTTTGCACACGGGCAGAGAGCAACAGAGCATGTCCCTTTGATAGATAGTGAAGTGCTCTATGAATCTATTCATTTACGAAATTGTGCACTACACCAGACGCCAACGCACCTGCATGGCAATGAACTGTACATACTGGGGGTGTATGTAAAGAAGTTTACCACCTAATACCGCAGTACAGTTATCATTAACACAGTTTTACTTACTACCACTTTACGTACCTTTCAAAGACGGATATTTACTGTATTGGACGCGACTGTTTACGTCAAGTCATAGTAGAAAAAAGGCGAAAGCACATGGGCAAGGTGCAACAATTAAATGTACTATGTGTAGCCAGACAGACAGACAAGAGTACTACGCCAGGACATGGTCCTATTGTTTGCTTCCGCTGCTAGCTAACATGTTTAAAACTGTTCAACGCGAGAAGCCTCACATAATCGACCTTGGTTTGTGGTGGGAAACTGGGCTAATTCTTCTCATTTTACTTTTCTTATCATATCATCAAAATAGAAATAGGTAGATACATTAAAACGAAGTTCATTTTACTTTACAACCTCTAGTTGTCATTATAATCAGCCACTGAGATACATTATTATTATTATTATTATTATTATTATTTATATTTATTTTGACGTATTGTTGTACGTTATTCAACTACAACCTGCCGTTTTGATCTGTACAGGTCTGTAGAAATTTGTAACTTGTGTGGATGAGAAAAGGAAGCTGTTAACTTGGCCGGAAACTTCATGCACATACAAATGCGAGTAAATTTGTTTGTGTAGACTGTAGACAATTTGTAAAAAAAACGTGTAGAGATGATATGATACTGCATGTTTGTGCACTGTAGCCCATTGTTCAGTCATTGTTACACAAATCTAAATATCCGCTATGCAATTGATAATAATTCGCATTCCATATATCTTTCCGTGTAATATTGCATAATACGAACCATTTATTTTTCATTGCTACACATAACAAGCTTATCATTTGTACCGTGATACTCTTAAAAAGGGATATATATTAACCGAGGTAAGCGTATCACCTGTTCTACAAAGGAGGCCAAGTTTTCGATTTTATTTTACCTGCCTACATGTGCAGACAGCCTCTGTCTGTTGTTATCAAAATATATGCAGCTATTTGTTAAGAAAGGGAAGGTTGTATTTCTTAAAATAAGAAATATTTTATTTTTTGCGCATTCTGATTAAAGGCGGGCGTCAAATTACAGACCATATAACTTTTAAAATTTTAAACGTGCATGGGATCCCTGATCCCCTTTTGGTATTTCGTTCCACCTTCATCACACAGAAAAAACATTAAGCACAAATATTCGTTATGTATACCTACTTAAATTTAAGCATAAGCCTATACGCTCTAATATATTATTGTAAAAACAATAATTGTGACAAAATCTTCTTTTTTGCATTCTACTTCCTTCCCTTTGTTTATAATAGAATTTGACAAAAACAATGCCGCAGTATTGTTTCGTTTACTTAACTGAATCATTTTGCAATTTGCCATTAGGTCCAATATTTTGTACAAGTACAAAATACAGTGGAAGCGGTATACTTTTTTTGTATTTCAAGCACTCATTACTTCAATATCTTCATAGGTACGTATAATTTTTCATGTTTGCTCTATAATGGTCACCTCGAGGCAGCACGATGTGATTTCAACATGCATAAATCCCCTCTCTCAAATGAAAAAGGGAAATGTGCTCGCTAGTGATTAGTTTTAATGGAATCGCAGTTATAGTAAAATTCTAGAAACTCACTGAAGTCTAGTGGTAGCGATTAATCTAGAGAGCAGAATATGAATTCATGTAAACCAGGAAAAAGGCATCTCTACCCATTTTTGAATTTCGTAGCAATCAAATTTCAATCTGATCAGGTAGATGATATGATCATCATGGCGGCATTTTTATCACTGCTTGTCTGCGTAGTCTACTGATATATGCAGTTAAATAATACTCAGGTATTTTACCATGAACACCACCATTCTCTCAACTGAAACAGATCAAATCAGCTCACGGAAAGGAAGAGTGGTGGCTCAGATAAGAATGGGAAAGACGCTGCTGCTGAGCATGTGATACTAATGATGACGATTGCAAACAACTGTGAAGGAAGATGAGGATGCCTCCAAGCACAGAAATCATAAGATCATGTGAGAAAAAAGAACGACAAAGTAGCAAACCTCTTACTCGGCTGTCACATTACTGACAAACAGATTTTATGTTTTGTGAAGCCCAAACCTCCTCTTTTTTAAAGGGCCGTATTATATTACAACGTGTAATCGAAATTTTGAGTGCTCTTTTGCTTCTAGTGGTGGTGGTCTGGTGAAGGAGCATGACTTGGGTGGAAAAAGAGGATAAGGAGGATATTGGTGCATGCTTTGAGCATTGATACAGAGGGAATGATCATCATTGGGAATCATAATGAGATGTGCATGTAGGAAAAAGAGGAACGTCTATTATTTATTATCGCCATCATTTTTACAAGAAGAGGGAGACGAAGAATGATCCCATTATGATTATTATAACTACGACGTGTTATTCTTATTGTTATTACTATCACACTGATGTCAGTCAGTATGTAAGCGCTAGCATGAGTGACACAGACGATCTATTTTTCTTTTTTATGACCGGGTAAATAGCACGTTTACAATGTTTCTCAGAAAATGGCTATACCAAACCGCTCTATATAGGATGGCCGAATCTGTGCGCGTGTGTTATATCCTCTTTTGTAAGTTATGTATTAACAAATATCGATGATCTGAATATCTATGCATAAGATTAACGTTCGGATGATCCGACGCTTCCTTGTTCATGGTTGCTACATTACCCCGTAAATGTACTTTGTTTCTAATTTGTGTCTATTTTTTACATCGTTTAATTGACAAAGTTGAAGGCTGTTGACAGATACAGGATGAACACCCGCCAACAGTTATTAGACTGCCTCATTAGTCTGTCATTGTGACATATCGGGATGGCTTGTATTCTACGACTTCAAAAAAATTGACCTTATTTGTTACATCTACTCATAGAAAATATACTGATTGCCTAGACACCAAAAACTAAATGGAAACGAGCTACCTAAAGTGCCTCGCCGATACATGGCATGGCGTAAATACCCAGTGATTTAAGATTTAACTGTGAAAGGTCTTAAGACAGGTGCCATCTTAAATTTATGGCACTCATTATGTACATACTATTAAACAAGTAAACTTGTGTAAATTCAAAAAAAAATCAAATAAGTGCTACCGGTTGTTCATACAAACTATATCAAGTTTGTAATACCTAAATGAATTTATTTAATAGGGCTAATAGAGTCACTACGGGCCTCTAGTATAATCAAATTGTATTTTTTGTGGTAACTACACTAATTTCTTTATAATAAATCAAGAGAAGTTGAATAATGCATACAAAGAGAAAAATAATGATCAGTAGCTGGTATTTTTTGTATTGGGTTATATCCATTTCCACATTTCATGCTAGTTATTTTCATATAAAAAGTCCTGCAATGTTGATGTCGTTATATAGTGAGAAGTAAGTGAACGCATACGCGTATTCTTTTCCTCTCATACGAGTACAGTAGTTTAGTATTGTCTGCTGACCTAATTCGCTATTGGGGGATGGGGATTCACTGACAAAAAAGGCCGGCCGGATGCAATGAAGAACGGACATGGGGATTGTGAATACTTGAAGAAGCACAAAATGTAGTAGGACTGACGACTATGGGTTACAAGTTGTGCTGCAAATTTACTGCTGTACTATTAAATCAGAGTATTCAAAACAAATTCATTGCAATGCAGCATGTAATAATAAGAGAGAAGGCGAACGTAGAAAGGGAAAATGCTTTACATACCGCCATCGCTTTTTTGGAGTACTTATTACAAAATTGTGAGGGTGATACAGATGAGAGGAATGCGGCGTGAGCCTTGCTCATCATTGAATTACATAATTGAATTTTTTTATTTAAACAGTATTTTCAATTACCTTAGTCAATAAATTAAAGCGATTACAATATGTAACTTCCTACCTGCCGTGTCTCAAAGCACCTTTTAATGCAAATCAGCACACGGGTACACACTGGCTGTTCAAAACAAACTATTTACAAATGCCTTTACCAGGTCCAAGCTCCAAATGCGTTATATCCAAGAAATTAAGTATTTGAAAAGTGTGAATTGAAGTCGCATTTAATCAAATGCTTGCAACTACTACAATCAATTAGAATTGAAGGCAACACTAGCAATTTTGAGGTGCAGATGCAAGTAGCGTAGGTAATAACGCCACATGACATAACACATATGAGGTTTTTGATGAGTGATGCCTTCAGGCAAGTTGAGTAGCGTGTTAGAAATCAAAGATTCATTAATTAATCAACAAAAGGGAGTCATTAGGTAGCTACTATCACTGCGTCATAAATACATTTAGAAGTTTGTTGCTTTTGTCCTCAGAACAACATATTTACACGTGAGTAACATCTTTTATTATGTCGTCGTGCAAAACTATTTCATACTATGTCATCCATCACAATTGTCAACTAATTGGTGGAATGCCAAACACAAAAGGGAACCTTTATTTCAAAGCGCTTGCATGCCTTAACAGCCAACCTGGAAAATTTCATGTTGTATAATGTCTTCCCCTCACAGTTGAGTGCAGAATTGTGTTTTTTCTTAAAGTCACTTAATATTGCAAGCATATAGGCATAACAATGACATTTGAATGTGTTTCCAATTTCCAAATTAGACTTTTTTGTTTCGGCGGCGTTTATTTGTTTAGACGGTAAAGATTACCAAGTATCCTCCGCAATAACAGCATAGTCGAAAAGGAGTGTAAACTGTTGTACTCTTGTTTGCTGTAACTAGAGCAATCGAAGAAAAACTTAAACAAGATCGTCTTTCACAGCATTTGTCATTTTTTACTGCTGTCATTTGATCATTCGTCAAGTTTGGGCTGTTTGCACATATGCGCGTGTACCTGCCTTTATATGCCATGTTGTAATGATTACTATTTAACTAATGGTACTTTTAAGAAATGAGGAATCGCAACAAAACAACTTTTTTTGACGTTTTAATGATGAACAAGTTAACAAAAATTGCACATCTTCTTTTCGTGGTTAGTCGAAAAAGAATTTGAAAACGCCTTGCAGTCATTCGTTGTTCTTGTTGTCTCGTCGTTGCAACAGAACACCTCTCTTTTAAAGAATCACCTGTGTACACTCTTCCAAACGCATAGGCAAACAGACAGACAATAAAGTTGAAAAAAACTTCAATTCCAAACAACGACTGTAAGCAAATTTTTATGCGCTGTTTGTGCAAAGCCAACAACACACTTGCCTTGCGTTGATATTGTAATTGAGTAAATGAGCAAAATTCCCTTTCAACATAATCAAAATCAAAGAGCCAAGCAATGCTGTAAAAGCGTCTGGTGGCAAAACCTTTCGTAGGTATTTTATTATGTGTTTAGGCTCTTAAAACTTTCTTTGTGGTGGTGTTTTTCTATTCTCGACAGAAACGTGACGTGTAGGTATTAAAATTTGATCATGAGTAGGCTTTCGCTATTGCGGCATTTTGTTGGTCTGTCCAACCGTTAGCATGTGTGCTTCAAAATAACTGCAATTGCCTTTTTTGTAAGGTTGTCAAGTATACAAAAGTTCCAGGTGCATTTAACAAAGGTCTGAATGGGTGCAAGATTAAATTTGATGATAAATGGAAGTCACCTGTTCATTTATTACTTTGCTATTTGAGTATATGTGTCATTTAACAGCTTGTCATATAATGAGCAGGTACCGGGACCGGACAGTAAAGTGTCATCAGTCATCACATCATGCATATCGAGTACCTACCGCTAATTACACCAGTAAAATGTAAATGAGAATAGTACCAAAACTACATGTTAATAATGTGTGTGTGCAATGGCGCTACTTCCATAGTATTAGAACAATAATTTGGGTATTTTTAACGTACGTCACGTCACGACGAGATGTCAATAATTCTTTCCCTAACTGTTAAATGGACATAAGATCATAAATGTTGACGACGTTGGTGTCAGTTAACAAATATATAAAAAAGCAAAACGTCCATTTTACCGAAACTCATACGTCATTGCCCTATAAGCTCCTCTGTACTGTCCCTTTACCACTTTTCAATCAAATACTACGAGTAACAGTACATCTTCTCAATTACATAAGCTTATATAATAGTATCCTGCATGAGTCATAGTCATGTCGTTATGGTTTTAAAGTGTATATACCTTACTGCCACATTATATTATCTTTGCCGTGTACGGACGTTAGTAGAGTATTTATTTATTTTGCAAATCTACCTAGTAATTATAATTAGTCATTCATTGAAAACAAAACGAAGAAAAGAACTTTTGCAACGCAGTTTGCTCATCGGATTTTTTCAGTTGACAAAATTGGCGTTTGAAATAAATGGACGAGAAGAGGGGCGTCTAGCGTAGTGAGAGTGCTCAACACAAAGTAGGAATACACGATAATGATAACTGCCTCTACTTATCATGAGTCCTTTTTGCAGGTCTTTTTACACAGAATAGACTCAAGAAATTTGCATTTCCCTAAATAACTGCTAGAAGGCCATGCTAGAGCAAATATTTGGCAATAGGTAGGGAAATTCCTGTTGTAGGTCCGCTTAATTAAGGTGTTACCAAGTTTAACGATGCTCATCTACACATACACACAGTGCAGTAGCACTTGTAGCAGTAAATTTCTTCATATCGCATTCGCATTTATAAACAGGTAGGCATTTTGTTGCACACCTCAGCAGTCAAATTTTCATTGGCTGCGACCTACTAAACGTATAAGTTACTTAAAGACCCTACCAAAATACAACATATCAGCAATATTATGAAACAATAATATTCAACTTGAATTTAAAATCATGGCGGTGGTAGTGTCTTCATAAAGGCATGCTTCAAACTTGCTACGAGCAACACATTTACTAATACCTATACCCACTCTCAGACCGCACCACCACATCATCGTGGTCGCATCATTCATTTCGAAGAGAGATTTTTTTTTACAAACTTCGACTTCCTTTGCCACGAATAAAAGCTTTAACCTGTCCAACTCGACAACAACGGTACTTGATGTAGGTACGTAGAGAACAACGTGTTGCATAAACTGTAATGAATTTTATATCGTGGAAGTGCATGAATCATTATGAATGCAACACATTTATACAAATATACATTTTGTACTTATATCATGACCAATCTTATAAAAGGCCTCATTTAACAGGTAAATTGAGTTTTAAAAAATATATTTTAACCATTCATTGGATGAATGGTAATCACTCCTGTGATACAAATATATTTCTACAAATCTCATCCCAACAAAGTAACTACACAGTTCTTATATATCCGTGTATATTCATATGAATATAGGCACGTCGTCTGTTTTAGACAAACGCATGCACGTTGTGGCGCTCATATATTCATCGCAATGCCACATATTCGAAATGCATACACGCTTCTATAACCCAACATACTTATTATAAACGCTAATTGTAAATTTCACTTTCATTTTCTTCCTTCTACTCTGTACCTTTTGCATCTCACACATGTCGTACGCCAAAACGTCAGATACCTTGCACACATTTTATTCGCAGTTAAAAACATTACAGATTACGTTATACATTTGCTGTTTATACAATAGATTACCATCGTACGCATAGAAGTGGATTTTGCATAAAAATCATTCGTAAAAAAATGTTAAAAGCTGATGATTTTTTAAAATTGTAAACTGGCCAAGAAGTTATGCAAAGAAAACTGTGTACACACCAAAATGCAAAGTGAAGTAGACACACAGATATGTACAGAGATTCAAAAACTACATCGTACGTCATACAAAGACCACTTCATACACTTCTATTGTATTTATTTGCAAATATTTTCGGGTGGATCCTTAGCATGCGTAAACAGTTCTACATAGCTCTTTTGTAAACTAAACTTGTCCGTGCTTCTAGTTCCTGAAAGATCTGTATCCGATTTGAAAAAACATAAAAAGTGGTTTACCTATTTACCTACTGCTTATTAATAAGGATTCACACATTCACATATATGGTATGATAACATAGCGAGAGCAAGCTACAGGGATCTGCCACGCTTGTTGTTGTGATTTTCTGCTATTGATTTAAAAACAATTGAGGACGCTGTTGTCGTTTTAGCATGGCATTGTTGTCTTATATTGTAGTAATACAATCCAATTTTTTCCGATTGGGTGCAAGAGTTTTGTAAGATGCGGCTCACGTCCGCGTTTACCTCCACAACAGGCATACAAAATTGAATTTACCACCGCACACACACACACCACACACCAAAAACTGCAAACTCTCCATTTGCATCTCTTTGAACTGACAAAGCGATAAATAATGTCCTCTGTAGAAACAGACAGTGAGTGAGAAAGAGTGAGACAAAAAGTCTTTTAAGTCATGGTGGTGGTAAGTAGGCATACGAGCATGAAGCCAATACTTATATAACAACAGCGATCTCTTGGCTACCTACCATAATTTGTTTGCCCTCCTGCCATATTCATCTTGTTAACTAAGGGCGAGTTCACAAAAAAGACACTATCGATATCCTCGTCGTCATCCTAGACAATAATATATTTTGCTCTCGCTGCACTTTATACGCATTTCTACTCTTCCTTCCTACTCATCGTCGTTCCTCGTTGTATCCTTTCCCTTCATAAAAACCCATGACGACAAAAAAACTGTACAACAAAAGCTTGTCGAAATATTCTACATGCGTCTGGGAGAGCGACAGTATCGGTTTATAATTGCAAACAAGTCAGCATATAAATTAGAATTACGATTGGAAAAAAATGCCACATTAAAATTTGGCAACACTTCTCGTTACGAAGAAATAATCCCTAAATGACCTATGATGACTCTAGGGTAGCTCTTCAGTTTGACAAGATGAAAAGGTAAATACAGTAGTAGTTAGTTAACAGGGATTTTGCAATTTTG
Organism: Callyntrura sp. NNG-2020; assembly: GCA_027744055.1. Lineage (NCBI taxonomy): Eukaryota > Metazoa > Arthropoda > Collembola > Entomobryomorpha > Paronellidae > Callyntrura > Callyntrura sp. NNG-2020. Next base: position 8,663 of record JAHZNE010002552.1, on the reverse strand, counting down.
CCACAGCAAACCTTATACATGTTGACTGACCAAGACAAAATATGAAAGGAAATATGGTAAACAGTCAACATCAGCAGGATTGGTGCTGGTGCCGCATATGTATGGGAATAACAGGAAATTTTCGAATGGTGTGCGTGTGGGAAAAAAATGGCCAAGTGTATATTGAGCACGGGCCATGGAAGGAAAAAGGAAGCGGAGCAAATCAGGATTTTATTTTGGGAAAGAAACGCGTCAACCTATTCGTTACCTTTACCTTACACGTTCCTGATGTTACGACAATTCTGTCATTGAATATTGACGTGGTTACGATCCAACAGGGAAGAAATGCGTTACTATCATTATTTATTATTATAAATACAAGCAGTAATTATTGCACGGCACGGTGGTGGTGGAGGTAACGACAAACTGTTGGTGCCCAATATAAGAACGCAAGGAAGAAGTTGTCTTGAAAACAGTGTGACTGCATAATAAGAATCGCATCGCACATCGTAAAATAGTCCCCATTACACAATCGATATAGGTACCTTATCCCACAACAACAATTTTACGTGTTGTTATTACACGTACACACACTTTTTGATTTCCTAAACAAGCTCTCTGAAGTCTACTGAAAAAAAACTGGTTGATATTTTATTGTCATAGGCAGCAGCATAATAATGCAGACGTGGTGGTGATATGGTGACTGCCTGTTTATTATGTCGGCAGTGTCTTATAAAATTCGCTACTGTTAAAAACTTACACATCGTACAACAACAGATTGTGTTGTTGTGGTGGTTGTTACAAGTACTCTACATTTCAGTTCTAGAGAGCTACTAATTTCATTGTCCCCATTTTATCTTTAAAACTTACACACTTTTGCCAAATATTATGTTAATGCTATTCAGTCAGGATGTTCACGCGTAAGTGACAAAAGGACCATTTTCCATGAAATTGGTAAAAAAAAATATTAATCTCACTGATGATGACGGTAATATTGTGGAGGGAGCTTGTTGTTGTTGCTTACAAATACACCCGCAACGAAACAGGACAATGTATCTTTTTGATTGGACATATATTGTTGTAAGTATTCTATTTCATTGTTGAGATTGGCAAATTATATAAGTGATTAGCAATAATAGGGAATTATGATAATTATTTCTTTTGTGTCCGGCGTCACTCTGCCAATCAGTTTCTTGATTGGATTGTCTGCATGCACGTATGACGGATATGCAATATGCAAGTCTATATACGCAAATTTTCCTCCTGCTAGTTACCTATAATTCCTAGGAGCCATTGGTAAATTCTCGCAGGATTCCACATGGCGGTGTGATCTAAGCTCTAGGTATAATTCTTGTATAGTTTATATGTGTGAGCCTCCTCACTGTGTCAGCTAGCCAGTTATCAACGCGGATGATTGCGTAATTTTTTATATTATGGACCTGACGACCGTGATAATTTCAGGTTTAGCACAAATTATTACAAGTATTTCTTCGCAGTTAGCAAATTTTCCACAATTAGTGAAAGAAGATGTACCAAAAGTTGATTATTGTACCAGTGTTATTTTCTTTTCAAATTCTCCGTGAGCAATCCACTTCGTGGAAGAAATCCATCTTGAAAAAATGAGGTGTTTGCAAATTGGGAGAGAAAAAAAATGATTGTATGCACACCTTTTGTAGTGCTAGCGTGATCGCGGTATGGAGTGTTATTGCTTCCACTTCTCTTGTTCTTCTTTCTGTTGATACAATGATGACACATGCACGCATATTCCATTTACACATGGTGCGATTCGAAAAAATTATATAATGTTCCCCCCAAAATATATACATGCTTTGAATGACGCTGATGAATGAAGATTCCATAATATTAGTGTGTATTAATATGTTATCTATACAAAAAGCGCCTAGACGTGTCCCCAGCACAACAAAAAGAATGCTATACTTGAGTACTTTTGCTTACACATCGACTCATTAGTCGGTCTCTTCATTCTTGTTCTTGTTTATTTTATTGGGATTGGGACACGTTGTATCGCATTCGCATGAATGGTCTTTTTTTGTACTGGCGCTGTGTGTAAGATACAGTTACAACAGTTCGCTTGAAGGTGGTAATCTTTTTAACATTTTTAGTTGCTGCTGATGAACTTTTTGAATAGGAATAACGACCATAATTCATTTAGTATTGTTATTATTCCACTCTCATCGCGTTTTTTTATACATTCAACTTTTTTTCTTTGATTTTGCAAAAAAAATTGTACTTCGACGATTCAAGCAGGAAAGATAATATTGATCTGACGTCCGTCGGCTATACGCATTGTATTTTTAAGTAGTGAAGGAGTTGCAAAAATGTCGGTGGCATTAGTGGCATCATTGCATGCAACCACGTAGCAAGCAACGTCAAATCACAGGGTAATTGCATCCTACGTACATATCGTACAAAGGGATAAAAATCCCTCAAAATAGAGATATATTTTTAAATTGATATTATGCAAGGATGAACATAATCAAAAAACCTACAATGGTTCCTATGGCTGTGTACGCATAAAATGGAAAATAATTTTTAGTCAGCAACCATATGGTCGTATGCACTTCTGCAACCTACAACAATACAACTTAAGAATTCAAAAGATGGAAATACCTACACCAGAATCATGAATCATTGAAATTGAAGAAAGAATACTACGTTCCCATGTAAACATGCACTGCTGTGCGTAATCGTAATGTACATCGCATTTCGCATTATTAATTCGAAATGAAACAAGATAATAAAGTCAGTCAAGCAATTTATTAAAGTATAATACACCGTAGTATCAACAATGATATTACTTTATTCCTACTTGCTACGTGTTTAAATGTCTTACAAAAGTAGCAACATACTAGTCGCCGTAAAACAAAAAAGGAGACGTAAAATGGTGTTAACTTCCTAATAAATTTTTGGGGAAAACCGTACGGGTAACTGAAAAGGAAAAGCTAAGGATTGTTTTCATTTTCAGGATGAAACAAGATCATAACAGCTTTCCATGTTTTTAATTATGTAATTGTGCTATAATGTCAACGTCCCGCAAAACTACATTTAACAGCCAGTGCTACTGCAACCCAGACAGCCAAGGTAAGATCAACCTGACCAAGTCAAAAAGCAAAAGTAGTTTTAGTAGTGGACGACCTTGAGAGAGGTTATTTACTTGCTGCTGCAAAAACAGTTGCAAAAATTGCAATGCACCTAGGTGTAGGTACAACAGGTGTTGCGGGAGTGGCACTGGTGCATATATAATCCACAATAAAAAAAATGCAGTATCATCATCATCCATCATCTTGCCGAGCAGTAATAGTAGTGGAGGCGGTAATTTCTATGCATTTAGTAGCTGTTTTTTATGCATCATAAAAATTGATAACTTGTGAAACAGTGATGAGCTTAGATGAAGATGATAAACACCAGGGAAAAGTCAATACTGTAACACTTTAATGTGCAATTTTATTTTGTTCGTAAGGTATTTTATATTCTATTCACGTACAAGTTCTGGTTTTTATTATTGATTTCTGTTTCGTTTCCTAAACAGTGGATAATCGCATCCTGATTCTGGTTTGGTAGGAATTGGCATTTCAAAGCACCGTGTAATTTTACGGCCACCTCTTTGGCTTACTTTTGCCTAGATCCCTATTTCTAAAATATGGACCATCATTGTTCTTTTTTTGAATTGTCCGTGTTTCTAAAGATTTTCATGGCTCTCCCTTTTAACGATTCCACTATTTTGTGGTTTCGTTTTTTCCTTGTCATCATGTGATAAAAGGCTTGTTACTGCCCTGTGGTGATTTGCTATTTATCATAACTTCACACCAATGGCACACATATTCCCGTAATACGTGCTAGGTATTTGAGTATGTAGTGCACTTCTCACAGCATCTAATGTATAATTGTTAACTTTATGCATTATTATATAATTCTCCTTTCATACACAAAATAGCAGCAAAAAGGTGTACTCCAAGTAGTGCAGGGGTAAAGTACTCGGCTAGCGTATAAACCGCTTGTGGGTTCGTTCAACTTCTAGCAAATGAAAGTAACTACAGAAGTTAAAGTAACTAAACATTACTTTATACAGGTAAAGGATTATGGCATGTTTTAATGAAAATCATCCCAAGGATAACGTTGTCTTCCACAAATACGCACAAATATTTTTGTGGCTGATTCCTACGAAAACTTTGTTGTAGTCATCCGCCGTACTAAAGTTCCCCTCCGTCACACAAGGTAATAATAATAATGAGGATGAAGAGATCGGATTTATTTTGTAAAAACACAACTTGCGCATATGCAGAACAAAAGAAAAATCAAAAGCAATCAACAGCCAGCTAAAACACCATTCTTGTTATGTGAGTGTGACGATGTGATGAGATGAGCTTAACAGTTCTTTTCTGTTTTATTTAAATATTTAAATAATGGAATCACACACGAGGAACAATGCAGTTTTCTTTCTTTGGGATGAAAATTATAAAAAGCGCATTTTTATGCAGTCAATATAACAACGAAACGTGCTGACAAGAGAAAAAAAAACTTTTTTTTCGTAATAAACTCTTATGACGACGACGACGACTGTTAAATGATAACGTAACTGAGAATAATACTTGAAGCTTTAAATTCCATCTCTGTTTTTTGGTGGATGTCAAAGTCAAGGAATTCAAATTACATGTTTTATCGTTCCTTCATTTCATGCTAGCTTTAAGCATCACGTTCTAAGGAAATATAATGGTAGCGAAGTGCGGCGGAAGGATGCATTTGAGCAGTGAAGTGACTGCTAATAACTGCCAAGTGTTGCAGGAGGCAGGCAGGTAGAAAATGAGCAATAAACGCCAACAACGTGAAGGCACGATTTGAAACACGTCGTGTTGAACCAACGTATGTGGTTTCATACGAGAGCATGTGGAGACAGTGCTCTGCTTTTTTATCTGCTTTTTAGAAAAAAAATGGTTTAAAGTCAAAGTACGACAGACTTGTGAGTGACTTGATGCATTTGTAATTCGTCATATTTTAGGCTGTTATAATATTCACTTGAAATGCGCTGATTATTTCTCTAAACGGTTTATCGTGATGATTCTACATCTACTGTTGGTTTTAAAGTCTTTTCTGGCTGCCGTTTTGAAGTTTGTAGATGAAAGCCGGACTTTTGAGTTGAAACTGAAAGTGTTGCGCATTATCTAATGATAATGATGATGATTGTTAGAGTAATACTTTCTTTGAATGTTTTGTTGACACGACTGTTGTCTTGATGGGGTACTTTTCCTTTGTAGTGAGCATTAACAAGAAAATCGCGAGATAAATTTTCTTTTCAATTGCCTTATTAATCTGTTTTGGAAGTACTTACGTGTTTGATATTCACAGTCCAGACTTTCAAAATTCCTGACAATCAATACAGTTGTGAGAGGGCGGACGATGATGTAACCAGAAATTACCGGGCACCACTTGCGATACTAATTGTAACACAATCCTCCAAAATCAATTGTTGTCAATCGTTGCCGAAACGAATTTATGCACGACTCTATTCTTTATATTACAGAGGCTAAAATCCAACAAATTCTTTAGCACTGCACAGTAACTTCCGTGTAAGAAAAAAATCGTTCACAACAAGAGGCGAAGGATACTTTCTGAAAGGATCAAACAAGAGTCACACTTGATACCTCCACCGTTCCAAATTTTGACTCAATAAAGAAATTTTGCAAAGAGGCCGCCGGTGGTCTTTAAACAGTCAGTGAGAGATTTTAACTAACACACCTATCAGTTGAGTTGCGCGTGTCTCTGTAACGAAATATTCTAACAGGAAGAGTATCTTCTACAGAAAGGAAACAATGACACAAATTTTGTTAAAAAAACAAATTCATAGGCCACGCGATAAAAACCGATGCTCCGAAGATTGCTCTATTTTTACACACACACATGCATGACTAACGAAACTAGTACTGACGGAACGGTGAATTACAATTAGTTATAATTTAGATCTTAAGTCGTGCCGTTGCAGCAGCCAACTAACGCCCTGACGTCTCTGTATGCCGTAAGAAGTCGTAATGGACAAAATGGTGCAAAAAGCGGACGTACATACACACAATCACCATCGACCACAAAAATGATTTTTGATGTGTTCAGGAGCTAAGGGCTTTCTCAAATAAGCTCAACTCTGTCTAGCATTCAACGTTATAACACCTGAAGGTGGCCTTCAGTCATATTGCATTACACGCTGCATCATCTCCATCGTCCTCACTGCCTGCTGCCATCGTAAAAGGCGACTTTAGTTAGGGCCCCATCAAGAAAAAAACATGCCAAGCCAAGCCGCATGCAAAAATATTTGCAGTAATGCCGTGTGGACCCATAACACATGCGTAGTACATGTGCAAAGTATTTCAAGAAAAGAAAACCTAGCCCCTTTACTTCAATCAAACGTTTCCATTGATAAACCAAAAAATGGTTCACGTAATAATAATGGTCATATTTAGGTGGCTTTTCAACGACGACTGTAACTGTGACTTCTCAACGTTGTCAGTAGTCAGTAATGCAGGTTTGTACGCAAAAACAATATATGGATATAGATGATAGAATACCAACAAGTAGTGACTGTATTAACAGCAGCACATCAGTTTGTTTAGTAACGAATGCTCATAATTTGCAGGTAAAGGAATATTAATGATAAGCAGGTAAATTGAAACGTCGTTGTCGTCGCTACAGCATGCAGAAAGAAATAAAAAGGAAAGATATGGACGGGGAAACACCACATATCACATAGGTAATCACGTCATCATGCAATAATACAAGTGTAGTTAGTAGTGTGGAGTTTCGCGTTATGCACAGCAAATAATCAAGGGGCGAAGCTAGTGGCAAATAAACACATTTTTTTCTTTATCGTGGTGCGTACATAGTTTTTTCGATTGTTGAGTGCTAAGCACTTTTACATTACGTTAGCTATCAGCTATATATCTACTATGCTGCAATACTCCTGTTTGCAAGGCTTATATAAAACTGATATATTTTCTAGACAGTATTTTTTGCATTAAACAGTGACAAGGAAACAATGGGATTACATTTATAAAAATTAATATTGATGCGTTATAATTCTTCATTTTCTGTTATAGGTCAAATACCAACCTTGAAACGTTACATATGAATTGAATCGGGAATTTGATAACGTAAAATCGATGCTAAACAATATATATCTCTTATCGTTAGGTAATCTAAACCAAACTCCACACTGTGTTACTACAAATAGGTGATGGAAAGCTAACACGAGATATATTTTACTTTCAAATATATAAAGCAAAATTAACGATATATTTTATATATACTATATGTCAACATATGGAATGCACCAATGCAGAGCTTTAAAAGCAATGTTTTAACGCCTGGATTAAATGTTGAAGTTTTTATGTAATTCAAAATTTAAATCGTATACAAGACAGAAGAAAGAGTCATAAGCCTTGACGCCTGGGGCTCCCTCCTACGCATACGCTCTGCCAATGGATTCAGAACCCAGCACTGATGGCGCACAAAGATTAAGAATACATCAGCAGAGCATATAAATTTGCATAATATGTTAACAGTAAGGTGCATCGATAGTTGTATTGTAGCATTCATCATCAATACATTAGCATCATACTTACTATACATCTTACGCACTCTCCTTGCACCATAAACCATGCTCCTACACACCCGTCGCATGCAGGCCGCTACAGAAATACGAACTAAAAACCAAACTCATTTTCGTTTTTCTTGGCAATATGGCAATTCCCATTGATGATCGTAGAGAAACGTCGTTCAACTGACTTTCATTGCTCATCGTTAAAACAATAGCTTTGCATTGCATTTTACATTGCAGCGTTGTATTGTGGTTGCACTGGTTGCAGAGCATTATTGCAATAAGTAGTAGTTTGCCGATATATAGTAAAACGTTCTTGGACATTACAACTCTAAATACAGGTAAGTACAATGGCGTTATTCACACTATTCTGACCACAAACGGGGCAATATGACTATTTTCCTGTATCGAAAACTTCGATGCCTCTTTCAAATAAGAATTCAGTTAAGCTGTTTGCTGTACTTATATAAACGTGCTGTAATTAAATTATTATTTTGCCAATTTCGACGTACGTACCTTTTCGTATTCAAATAATTGCAATTTTTGCGCTGACATTATTTCTGAAATTGCATTTATCATTTACATGCACCTATAAAATGCATTTATGTTTGCACATAACAGCAAGGCACCTGCATCACTTTAGGAAACGGGGGGACGGGGGACATGTCCCCCAGGATTTAGAGAAGATAAGGAAGGGAGAGGCCACAATTTAATACTGGGTAGGAATCTCCCCCCTTCCCCCTGATGCTTGAGCCATTGGCTCTAGTGTGCAGATAAATATTTTGTTTGGGCGAAAATAATGCATTTTTCCTTTGTATTGTTGCGCCCAGACATTCAGTGTAAGAGACTTTCGCTCTCTCTTACCAATATCGTCTTCTCGTTCAAAAAAAATTTCAGTGGACATTATTCTCGGCCAAGTTATAGTAGTAGTCGTTACATAAGCTCACACATACACTTGCATACACACACATCACAGTGATCAGTAGGGTTTCGATTTTTATGTTTTTGCATAATCTAAGTACTTCTCCAAACGAAGTGAGCTTTTCACAAAGTTCAAGACACATCAAAAGAAGTCTTTTGA